>PVJH01010925.1:0-71307 GCA_004026705.1 Nesogale talazaci
TGCCATGTTGAGACCCTTGACCTCTCTGTGCCCAGAATGCACCACAAGATGGACCACTTTTCTCTAAGTTATCATTTGATGGGAACTAATAATGAATGATTGTTTACTTTGAGTCAGTCACTGTGCTAGAATACTGAAGGCACTGTGTAGGCACACTGCTGTTTGGAAGCTTAAGTATCTTTTAGGTATCTAGAATGAGACATCCTTAATCTTTTCTTGGCCAATTGTTTTGCTCATCAAAGAAATGAGGATAATACTGACTGTTAACTCTCAGACGGGTGTATGTAACAAATCAGCTGACATTCAACAAAATTTATTTTCAGTATTTTTTCCTTGTTGAGACATCTTTCCATTTCACAGTATAGGGGATTCAATGGCAGTGAATTTGTTTATGTATTTATTTGTTTTGAGTACCTTGTGCAGGTGTCCTGACCAATTTGGCAGCCACTAAATATGGCATAATAGATTATAAGTTGGGCTGCTAACCAGAAGGTCAGCACTCCAAAACCACCAATTGCACCAGCAGAGCAAGAAGAAGTTTTCTACTTTGGTAAAGAGTTACAGTCTCTGAAACCCACAACATCAGTTCTACCATGTTCTATACTGTCTCTATGAGATGGAGTCAACTTGATGGCAATGAGAACAAAGGAGATACTTTGTGTTTAAAATCAGAAAAGGTATGTGTGTTAGTCCGGGTAGACTAGAGGAACAAATTTCTTGGACACGCATATAGATATAAGGAAAAGGTTTATATACAAGAGGAACAGACATTGAGACCAGTCCAGTTCAAAGTCATAAGTCTGATATTAACCAATATGCCCGAAATCACTCTATAAAGTCTCCTTCCGACTCATGAAGTCACAGGTCAGTGGGTGCAGAGTCTGGGCACTGGCAGGGGTCTCCCCATGGCTCCTTGTTTCCAGGGCTCAGGGTCCATCAACAGCATTCCGTGGTGGCAGAAGCAACTCATCGCTGGCAGAGGTCTCCATGTGGCCATCCCAGCTTTAGAGGTCTGGCTCCATCAGGGCAAAGCTGTATGGTCTCGCCGCCGGCTCCTCCAGTTTCTCAGATGCTGCCATCTTGTCTTGTCTGTGATTCATCGTCTCTGACACTAACTTTCAACAACTGGGGAAGATAGCTTCTCATCTTCACGAGGGAAATATCGCAAGATTTCCCAGAAGTCTCAGGAGAAAGCCATGCCCACATAGAGGCCTCATTGGCTACTCAATGACTATCTCCAGATTAACAGGCTAGACTCCACTCCCACATTTTAATCATAAAATTAACATAAGCACATGACTGCCACAGTATGCATTAGGTTTCTAGCCTACCACCATATGTGTTCTATGTGTACAGTGATTGATGAATCTGAGAACCCAGACTATAGAAAGAGGAACATGCATGATCAGAATTGAAGGAAGACTTATTAACAACCCGATATACGAAAATGACTCAGTCTTGCTTGCTGAAGCCAAGGGGATCTGAAACTGTTCAAGATCAAAAATGACAGTCTCCATATTGATTATAATTAATATCAGGGAAACAAAAGTCCTCGCAGATAGACCAATATGCAACATCATCTCATGCATGGAGAAAAGATTGACCCTATCAAGAATTGTCCTTTTTGTGGATCCGCGATCAATATTTATGGAAGCTGCAGTCAAGAAGTTAAACAACATATTGCACTGAGCCTATCTGCTGCTCAGAAACTTTTCAATGCTCAAGAGCTCAAGTGCTCAAGAGCAGAGATGTCACTCTGAGGATTAAGGTGTGCCTCACCCAAGACAGCATGTTTTCAATCCCATTGTATGCATGTGAAAACTGGACCAGAAGTGAAGAAGACTGGAAATGAATTCCTACATTTGAATTATGGTGCTGGCAAAGAATAATGGTGTTGGCAGGGAACTGTGCTAGTATTATGGATTACTAGAAGAACCAGCCAATCTGCCTTGAAGGAAGTATGGCCAGATGCTCCTGAGTTGGGAGGGTGGCAAGACTTCCTCTCCCACAGTTTAGACATGCTATCAGGAGGAACAAATCCCTCAAGAAGGATACCATGCTTCAGTGAAAAAGAAGACCCTTGATGAGGTGGAATGACACAGTGGCTATAAGATTGGACTCAAACACAAACATTTACAGTGGGCTCAAATATAATAACAATTATGAGCACGGGGCAATGTTTCATTCTGTTGTCCATAGAACGTCAGTGAGTTGGAGCTGTTGGATCAGACCCAATAGCAGCAAGAGACTTGAAAAGTGGTGAATCCAAACTGAGACTTCTGACATCCAAACTCACAACCCCTGAGTCGGTTGTGACCCACAGGGATCTTGTCGAAGAGAGCAGAGTCACCCCTGTGGGGCTATAAGTCTTTAAGGAAGGAGAGCGGTTCATCTTTCTGCTGTAGGGAAGCTGGTGGTTTAGAACAGCAGACCTGGACATTGGCAGGCCAATGTATTGTCCACTGGGCCACCAGGGCTCATTTTAAAGACATAAAAATTAATATATATATATATATACACACATATTATATGTATCTTAATATATACAAAATGTCTTATGTACCTCACAAAATATACTCTTTATCATAATACAACAGTTACTACTGAGTTGGTTCTCACTCATACGACAATCCATGCAAGTCAGAATAGAACCGTGTTCCCCACTGAGTGTGCAATTATGGATTTTCAGAAGTGGATCTCCAGACCTTTCTCCCAAAGTGCCTCTGGATAGACTTAAACCTCCCAACTTTCATGTTAGCAGCCAACCTAGGAGGCCATGTGACTACTTATGGAACCCTTTTATTAATATTATTTTAATTGATTTAGGTTGATATGATGATCTTTATATATTCCATGACAAAACATTGATAAAGATAATTTGAATTTTTTCCATGTTTTTTAATGCAATTCTCAGAAAACCTTAAATCAGATGGGTGGGTCACTTACACTTTGATCAATTAGCAATGCTCTGTAGATTCCCCATCATTTCCATTATCAATGGATAACTGTATTATAAGCAATCATTTGGATAGAGTTCACAAATGCCAATGTTCGCTGGAAAGCTCCTCTACTGTTCTTGCTCGGTTTTCTTCCCCTGTTCCAAATAGTTGAGAGCTTGGCGGGGGCTAGAGCTAGAAGCTACCCTTCATCTGTCAGTTTCTCATATTGTACTGGCGTATGTGTGGCTGTGATGCTGGAAGCTGTGTCTCTGATATTTCCAACACCAACAGGGTCACCACAAGTGAACACGTTTCAGCAGAGCTTCCAGATTGTGAACAGACTATGAGGAAGGTATAGGCTGTCCACTTCTGAGAAGTTGGCCACTGCAAAAATTTTGAATATAAAGAGGACATTGTCAAATACTGAAAACTTCGCAACTAGCAGAAGAACCTTACAGATATAGTGCCAGAAGATGAGTCACTGAGGTCAGAAGGCACTCAAAATATAAATGCAGACGAACTTTCTTCGTAAATTAGAATTGACCACAATGACATGGATGGAGAAATGCTTTCATTTGCTGATAGGGTATTATGGCAGTCAGTGATCTGTATCAATTTCAGCGCTGGGAGTATAGGGGTGGAGTCTAGTCTGTCAATCTGGAGATAGCCAGTGAGACCTCTGTGTGGACATGGCTTTCTCTTGAGAATTCTGGGAAGTCTCGCAATATTTCCCATTTGGAAGTGAGAGAGTTGACTCAGTCTTTTGGAGACACTCTACTAACAAAACCAGATGGGAGCATGATTATGGACCCTATATCTGGAAACTGGAGGAGCCAGAGGAGAAGCCCCATGGATCTATCTTGATGGAACCAGACCTCTGAAGCCAGAAAAGCCACATGGAGACTCCTACCAGTACTGAGATGCTTCTACCACCACTGGATACACAAGACTCTGTACCAACTGGCTTGTAATTGTCCTGGAATCATTGCATGTGCTTCATGAGTCTGAAGAGGACTAAATGGATTGGTATCGGATATATGGTCTAATATCAGACTGTGGACTTGTACTGAACTGGGTTGGGATGCTTTCTCAATGTTCCACTCCTCTTGTATATAAACCTTTCCCTTATAGCCATATATGTATTTATGAATTTGTTTCTCTAGTCTGCTCAGACTAACACAGGTATTACTCAAAATGTGAAAAACCAGTTATTCATATTTGAAACTTGGGGTGCATGAAGTATAAATCTGGGAAAAATTGACATATTCAGAAGTGAAATGGACTGCACAGAGAGCAATATCTTAGGCATTTATGAGCTCAAATGGGCTAGTGCTGGCATTTTGAATCAGACAGCCCTGTAGTTTCATATTCAAGGAATGACAAGTTCAGGAGGAATGGCATCACAATCTTCTTCAATAAGAACATTTTAAGTTCTAGAAGTGCAATGCTGTCTATGATAGGACAATGCCTATCTACATACAAAGAACCCAAGTCAATAAAACTCTTATCAAATTTATATATCACCCACTATAGCTAATTATGAAGCAATTGGAGAAATGTATCAATGTCTTCAATCTGAAAATAGTCAAGCACGCAGGCAAGATACATGATAGCTAATGGAACCCAAGAAACAGGAAGGAAGAACAATGTTTGGAAAACATGACGTTGTTGAGAGAAACAAAGCCAGATATTACGTGACAGAATTTTGCAAGGCCATTGACTTTTTCATCAAAAATACATTTTCAACAACTCAAAAGATGACTCAACAAATGGATTTCTTCACAGGAATACACAGAAATCAAATCGACCCCATCTGTGGCAGTCATGTGCTTATGTTAATTTTATGATTGAAATGGAGGGGTGGAGTCTAGCCTGTTAATCTGGAGATAGCCATTGAGTAGCCAATGAGGCCTCTCTGTGGGCATGGCTTTCTCCTGAGACTTCTGGGAAATCTCACGATATTTCCCTCGTGAAGATGAGAAGCTATCTTCTCTGGTTGTTGCGAGTTAGTCTGAGAGATGATAAATCACAGACAAGACAAGATGGCAGCATTCGAGAATCTGGAGGAGTTGGAGCAGAAGTCACATAACTTTCACCTGATGGAGACAGACCTCTGAAGCTGCAGAGGCAACGTGGAGACCCCTGCCAGTGATGAGTTGCTTCTGCCACCACTGGATGCTATTGATGAACCCTGAGCCCTGGAAGTGAGGAACCATGGGGAGACACCTGTCAGTGCTGAGATTCTGCACCCACTGACCTGTGACTTTGTGAGTCGGAGAGACATTATAGACTGGTATCAGGCATATGGACTAATATCGGACTTGTGACTTTGAACTGGACTGGGTTGGGATGATTTCTCAGTGTTCCATTCCTTTTGTATATAAACCCTTTCCTTATATCCATATGTGTGTCTATGAAATTTGTTCCTCTAGTCTACCCGGACTAACCCAACATCTATAGGAAAAGACAATGGAGACCTGCTGGTGTAGTAGTTACACAGTAGACTTAGAGCTGCAAAGTCAGTAGTTCAGATACCACCAGCATAAACAAATAGAGTCTCAGAAACTCACAGGGGCAGTTCTACCCTGTTCTACAGGGACACTATCAATCAGAATGATTAGATGGCAGTGAGTATTTATTTATTCTTTTTAGGAAGAGATGATGGAGAGTTCGATATCAGAAGCTAAACCAGGCAAGGGGATAACTGAATATATATATATATACATACATACATATATACACACACACATATACAGTCATACATATACATACTCATATATAAGTTCAGATTGAAGCTGAAGAAAATTAAAGCAAGTTCATATCACTGCTACCTTCAGTATATCTCATGTGAATTTTGAGAACATATCAAGAACAGATTTTCCACATTGAATCTGATGAGCTGTGGGAGGGCATCAAAAACACTTTTTTATAAAAAAAGCAAAAGATCACTGAAAAGAAAGAAAGAAATAGAAATTTTGATGTCAATGTCAGGAAAGACTCTGAAATTTGCTCTGATGTGTAGAGCAGCTAAGGCAAATGGAAAATATGGTGACGTTAAAGAGTTGAGTAGAAAATTTCACAGACAAGTTGAGAAGACAAAATATTATAATAAAATGTGAAAAGACCTTTCTCTTAAACTGAAAGTGCTCAAGAAAAAAATTCAAGTGTTGATTTACAAGATTGAAGGATTCAATGGACAAAATATTAAGTTAAATGCAGGAAGCATCAAGAGAAGATGAAAAGAATACACAGACTCACTCTACCAAAAAGAACTCGTTGACATTCACCCAATTGAGAAGTAGTATATGACCAAAAACCAAATAGTACTGAGGGTAGAGGTTCAAGCTCCACCTAAACCAATAGCCGAAAGCGAGGCTTCAGCAGTTGATGGAATGCGAATATCAGTGTTTCAACAAGCTAATGAAGCACTAGAAGCACTCACTTGTCTATGTCAAGAAATCTGGACAACAGCTAGTTGATTGGAACTGTCCATATTTCTAACCATTTTGAAGAAAATTGGCCTAACAGAATGAGCAAATTATACAGCAATATTGCATAAATGTGAAATTTTGCTAAAGATTACTCAACAATGGTTGCAGCATTGCATTGAGAAGGAGCTGCCTAGAATTCAGACCAGAGTTAGAAGGGAACAGCGTTACTGATGTGTGATGGACCGTACCTGAAAGCAGAGCATACCAGAAAAATGTTTACTTGCGTTTTTGTGACTATGCAAAGCCATTCACCTAGATTGCAACCAACTGTGGATAACCTTGAGAACCACAGGAATTCCAGAGCACCACATTATGCTCATGTGGAAAATGGATCAAGCGACAGTGGTGCAAATGGAACAAGAAACTTAAAACATTTGCTGAGGAAGATCAAAAATTACAGCCTCGATATAGATCATAATTTATTGTAAATGAAATCCTCAGAACTGCACCGATAGGTAACATAGTGCTAAGCGGACAAAAGAGCAAAGAAGCTTTCAAAGATTTCACTTTGCTTGGGTTCACAATCAATGCTCATGGAGGCAGCGGTCAGCAGATCAAATGATATATTGCATTGAGTAAGTCTGCTGCACATGGCCTCTTCAAAGTGCTGACCAGCCAGGATGTTACTTTGAGGACTAAGGTACACCTGACCTAAGCCATAATGTTTTCAATGAGCTTATATGCATGTGAAAGTTGGATATTGAATAAGAAAGACCTAAGAATAATGCATGCATTTGAATTATGTTGCTGGTGAAGAATACTGAAAGTTTCATAGACTACCAAAAGAACAAACAAGTCTGTCTCAGAAGAAATACAGCCAGAAACCTTTTTAGAAGCAAAGGAGACTTTACCTCACGTACGTTGGACTTGTTAGCAGGTGAGATGAGTCCCTGAGAAGGAAATCATGCTTGATAAGAGAAAGGGACAGCAAAAAAGAGGAAGACCCCCAAAAAGATGGATTGGCACAGTGATTACAGTGATGGATTCAAAATCCCAGCATGTGAGGGTGGTAGGTTTTCTCCTTTTGCTGTATCTAGGGTCTCTGGGAGTAAAAGCCAATGTAAAGGAATCTCACAGCAACATCAACAACCAGGCCAGAAGTGTGGAACCACCATGTGCCTCCTTGAGACAACTCTCCTTGTTACTTCCTTTGTCCAGAGCCAGCAGACCGACCTCTTTAGAGATGCACCTGGACTTCTGGAAGGGACTCAAACATCTCCATGAAGGTCATGAAGCAGACTCCAATAGGCTTCTTAATGCTTGAACTTGGGAATCCTGGAACACTGGTTCCTCTGCATTGTATTAGGGCTAGAGGTGCCATCGCTTGAAGGCAAACTCTGCCTTGCCAGGACAGGAAGACTTGAGGTCCACCTGGAGAATCAGCATTCACAGAGTGCCACTCCATGTACTTATGGGGGTGCCAAGGGTCTGTATATTTGTTTCACAAATATTCTGAAGGACATCATTCTAGGGGACTTTCATCATGTAAGGGAGAGTAAGACATTTTGTTGTTGTTGTTCTTGTTCAGTATTATTCCTAGCAGTTTAACTGTAAAAGAAACCCAGAAAGAGGCAAAAGGAGAGTATTACTTTTCTCCCTGGATTTTAATCATACATTGTTATTTCAACTAAGCCATCACCCACTGCCATCAAGCTGAATCTGAAAGCAACCCCGTATGAGATTTTGAGACTCCATCTTTACAGAAGCAGACAGCTGCATTTTTCTTCTAGGGAGCAGCTGAATTTGAAGAACTGACCTTGAGATTAGCAAGCCAACTCTTAACACACGGTAGCCTGATCATGCATAGTTACAGACCAGATATGAAATTGCTGCTGCTACTGCTGCCTGCCATCACTAAGTAGGGTTAAAGTCAGACTCCATAGTGCTAAGGAGCTTGCTGGCAGGGAAGAGGCCACAGATAGCTGCACCTTCCCACAGGAACAGGTGTTTCTTCTGCATCCAGCTGAGAACTCCAACCTGGCCTTCTCTTCGAGCCCCTCAGGGAGCTTGCTGTGCCTTGACTTTGATGGTTGTTTCATGGTTGGTCTGGAAGATTTTGCGGAGCTGATGCTGCCTTGTCTAAGCTCTAAGAGAAGTTTCCTGACTTTACAGGGTGGATGTCCAAAAAGTGGAGGCAGCTGGGAGGCCCTCCCTCAGAGGCAGGGATCGTTGATGTTGGGTGAGGGGTGGGGCAGGGGTAGATCCAGTGAGATCAGTCCTCCAGGTGGCTTGGTGCTGTTGCATTTCCCTGGAGTCTTGAGTGTGGCCTGCTTCCTCCCTACCGCCTACCCCCTGCATACATAGACACACACCCGATGTTCTTTATCAGAAGCTTCTGCTGACCTTCTGCAGTATAATACATGGCTAGCTCCCTACTGAATGGAAGCTGCATTGCTTCTTATGTTCTGGTTGTGTCCCCTGTGCCTAGCGGAATACAAAACGCATATAAATGAATCAAGTTCATCATTTACAGAGCGTGAATATTTATCCACATACTCCTTTTTCCAGCAAATATTTATCAAGCATTGGCTCTGCCAAGCTACTGGGGATACAGCAGTGAATGAGATCGGCACACCTCCCTGACCTCTTGGGTTCCCAAGAAGGTGGCATATACATAGCATGCAAAAGAAAGAAGTAAATTATGTGATTAATTCATTCTGTGGAGAAAAATACAACAGGAAAGAAGAGAGGCTGTATTGGTGGTGGCAACTTGAAGTTATTAAGGAGAATCTGAGTGAGAGACTTGAAGGAGCCAAATACCAAACTATGAATAAGATATCTATGGATCTATTTATGGAGAAGGACTTCTAGAGCTATGAAACATCCAGAAACCACGATAGAAAGGGTACTTACTATATGTGTATATGTGTACACAAAACTGTTTATGCATAAGTGCTATGCGTGTTCCCGAACTTGTCTCCATGTTCATGTGTTTGGTGTGCACTACTTTTTTTGCGCTCATGTGCATACATGCATGTGTTTATGGTATATGCATGAGTGTTTGTGTGTGCACAGTGCATGCATGTATGCATGTGGTGTATGTGTAGCCTGGTGCTGAGGGAAAAAGCCCTTGAACTGGCCTTCAGGCCACTCTAGCTGTGTGATATAAGGGACATTTTAACCACTTCATACCTTCACTCTTTATCTACAAGATGGGATGCAACAAAACTCACATGGGGATTAAGTAAGTCCAGAGCTATAAAACATTAGAACCCTCGCTAGATTTCACCAGGAAACACTTGTCATTATTATCTTTATTTCTTTAGAAGCATTTGGGATTTAGGTGTGTGTGTGTTTTTTTTGTTTTGTTTTTTTTTTTTACTTTAAGTAATTCTCTTTCTATATCTCTTTCCAGGGAGGTGAAAAAAAGAACTGATGAAGATGATAGCAAATCCATTACCAACTTGACAGGAACCAGGAAGTCAACACCAATGAAGAATTGTTGTAATGGCTAAACCACCTTGACCTCTGAAACCTGCATATTTATTATGCTGAATTGCTGTGACTTGTTTGATTTTACATACAGGGGTGTGACCTGTGACCACTATTATGTGTAGAGTTACAACATGGAAAACCCCAAACATAGGTTGAGTCTGAATAAAAAATTGTTCCCTCGGGTTAAGTGAAACTGTCTTTTCCTCACCCAGTAAAAAGAAAAGTCTAAATGTTTTTAAATTGGTAAAACAAAAAAACACAAAAGCACATGCTCAGATAAAGTTGTAAAGAAACTTGCTGACATAATTAGATTCATATAGTATCTGAATTTGTTTGGTGGCCTATGGCAATATTTACTTCGAATATTTGATGTTAAAGTACCAGTAAAAGGGGATCTATGACCTGACTGCTAACTATCCCTGTGTTCTTGGACAGGCCTCCCATCCATGTTAGCTCTATTCCGCCCTCTAAAACAAATGACTTAGTCTGGAGGGCTGTCATTCCTGTGTCTCACGAATGAATTTTCAGATTTCATTGGGCTTGAAACAGAAGGAAAGAAAGAATGATGGCCCACAGCTGTTAAAGACTCTTGATATTTGTGATTTTTAAAATATTGATATGTCAATTGAGCTTTATCATTGCTTAAGTAAAAACTAAAGAGCAGTATTGTTTCAGGATCTTGGGAAAATAGAGAAATGTATTTTTTTAAGTATAAAGAATTTGCTACAAAAATATAATTGTTTATACCAAGGGGGATTTGAAAATATCAGGATAGTAAAAATCTATGATTTGACAAAAATCATTGGTGACAAACTTTGTTTGTAGTGGCAGTCGCAAAATACTAAAAGTTCCTTGTTTAAAGAGATGCTCCCACTTGGTGGTTGCCATTGGCTGGTGGGGTGGGGGTGGGGGGCAGGAGGGCCATGTGATCTTACTACTGAGGATTCAGTCTCACTTTGGGCAGGTGAAAAAGGTAACAATAGCTGTACAGCTTTGTGACTGCATTAATGATCAGGAAAATGCAAAATTGAGGGTGTGTTAATTATATCGTGTAGAAAAGTAAACTAGTACCTAAAACAGGTTCATTTTGCCAAGTGAAAACATACATGCTTACTTCAAACCTTCCAGCACTTTAAAAGCACAGTCTCTACTATAAAGCCAATCCAGAGCTACCCATCATAAACAAGGAAAGAAAGTGTTAAGTGTGGTGTTTTGACAACAATCTCTTTAAAATGAAGTGCCCATTGATAAAGGGATTCCAGAGTCCTTCAGTCAGCATGATGAGTGCTCTGTTGTCCCCAGAGTCCTGCTACTAGCCTTTCCCATGGAGTCAACATGTAATTTAGGCCTGGGTCCCAGGCAGATTGTTAAAAGCTTAAATATCTGTTATTTATCATATTACTGTTGCTGCCCAGTTGACTCATGGTGACTTCATGTGTCTTAGAGTAGAACTCTGCTCCACACAGTTTTCAGTGACTGCTTTGTCAGAAGTAGACACCCCACCCCCCACCCCACCGTCTTTCAGGACCCTGCCTTTAACTACAAGTTGAGGACCTAACTGTTTGTTCTAGCCAGCGACTCCATGTGATTGTATTATACATGTTTGCGTAAGCTAAAAATGAACTTCTTGTTGATCCTGTTTGCTATTCTTATGGTCATATCTTCAAGATTTGATCATTTCATATCTTAAATTCTCCAAGGTTCATTTTTTATAATGAAAACTGAGCAGATATATCACACAAAACAATTATAAATAGCCACAACATCAGTTAGCTTTTAAAAAACATGCTTTTGCTCTTTATTGCGGCATTAAGAGCTTTAGTTTTACTGGAAATAAAGCCTTGCCTATAGCCTTCATGCCATAAATACCTAGTTCTTAGTCCTGGAGATCAAGATTACTCTTTTCCCAAAATGGATGATGGACTTGTAGTGAAGTATGAAAACAAACAGGGGACTGAGGAGTGGGGGTTTTATGGTCTGGCGAGACAAACATTTGCTACCGCTGATGATCTTAGTAGAATCTTTCGAGGTCAGGTTCAAATGTAGCTGATAGATGGATTGATGTGTAAGATACAGTCTTATTATACATGTTTTCTTGTTACTTTTATTTATTTCCTCCTAACATTTTTCTTTATAAATTATTTTACAATCTGTATATAAGAGCATACATTTGATACACAAGTATTATATTGCCTTTGCCTCTGAATTGCACCAGTATACTCAAATTAATTGTTGATTACATAGGTGCTTATGGGGAAAAAACAACCATCTTTATTTGAATTTAGGTACATATTTTTTGGCAACATGGTGATATAATCCAACTAGAGATTGATAGCTCTGGTTAACTTTTGTTTGAACAAAATCTTCTTAAAACTCTTTAAGCTACATTGCTTAGAGATCAAAACCAACATTTTGATTTTTATGATGTTCTCAAGTTTAGGTTGTAATTTTAGCAAAAATAAGATATTCCAGGTCTATCGCTCAGACTTAAGTTGATATATTTGCATATTACTTTGCTAGGAAGTTAACCTTACTTTATTTCTCTTTTGAGACCTTTGAACGTCACACATATGCTACACTCCTGTTTGATATGTTCTGACTTCATCATGGAAAAGAATGTGGGGGAAAGAAATGTTTCACTCCTAACTTGCAGCCCCATGCATTTTCTTAATTTATTTTTTCCACTTGCTGCCGCCTTTGACATATGTGACATTTGATTATTTAATGCTAAATGTAATTTGCATAAACCCAAGTTACACAACCCTGCTGAATGTAAAATTGAGGTTAAAGATAAAGATTTATGTTCCTATTTATACAGCTATCAGCTTCAGTCTGATGGTTTTGTGAGCTTTTATTGTATGTGTGCACAAGAAATTTAATATGTATATAGAAAGTAGGCCTCTGAGTATTGAGTAATTGTTTTATGACTTTGATTTATTCAGTTTACATTTTCATAGTATGGGCCATATTTCGTTTATACTGTTTATTTCTCTTCAAACCATTAATAACTATACCATAAAGTGTAATTTTATAGCAATGCAAATGTCTAAGGAACTACAAATATTTTCTGCATTGTAAATACAATAAAACTTGTTTCCTTTGGCCTTTTGGGTGTTTCTTTCAGCTTTATTCGGGTATCCCTGAAGTAATTTTGATGCTAGGATGTGTCTGCATTAAACCCTATCTTTAAAACGTTGTTTTTCTGGCCATGGCTAACTGCCTGGTGGAAGCAAAGAATGCGGATGCCTTGAGATTATGACTGTGACGTTCACAGATATGGCCCAGCCGTGGCCTTGTGGCCACCCTCAGAGGTAGACCAACTTTGGGCATGACAGCACTCAACAGTGAGGTTTTGTGAGAGAAGGTTGAGGGTGCTCTCTGGTTCCCTTCCTAACCTCTGGAAGGTTAGAGCTTCATCTAATGCTCACACTCTCCCCCTCCCCCGGTCCCCCATCCCCATCCCCACCCTCACCCCCACCACACACCCTATTCATTGTATGCTATTCATTCTCCCATTTTAACTTAAATACAACTTATTCCAGGAATATTTAGTGGATCACAAAAAGAGGCCTTCTCATCAACGGGAGAGCATGGCACTATTGATAATGTCAGCTGTGCAGCAACTATGCAGAGTTCCCACAGGCTTCTTAGCGAGCTACTCGGTTAATGTGCAGTCTGTGCCCTTGGTAGTTCTTAGGATGATAAACAGATATGGTCCTTGGAGGAGCTTATAACTCCTGAGATTTTACTTTCAGTGGAACAGTGAGAGTGCACACGCACACACACACACACACGCACATGCAGCAAATCATGGATAATTAAACATATGCTAATTGGCTACCATAAAGGATGTCTATGCATCTGCCTGAATGGAACAATCAGTTGAATGATTTTGTTAGGCTGGGGTGTCTAGAAAGCAAACCCAGTGACACTCAAATATATATAAGAAAGAACTTCATATCAAGAAGTCACACCAGCACTATCCAACTCATGTTGCTGGCTGCAGCTCGATGGCACAGAGAGGGGCAGAAGGAAGCAGGGAAGTGGCAGACTGGTAGGCACAGAGATCCAGGGTTGGTGGGATCATAGCTGTCAACAACTCTTGTCTTTCTACCTGTGTGATATACTCTTCTGCCAAAGATAGCCAAGCTGCCACAGCCAGCTAAAGGTATTGCGAATGCTTCCTACTCCCTCTTTATGGAGCTTTGATTATGTTAGCATCATAATGTGAATGGCTTCAGGGGGTCTTGAGTGCCCTCCACTCCTGAATCAGCTATCCAGTATAAAAGGGAGCCCCAGAAAAATGCTACCCCCTACTCCATCAATGAGATCTTTGCTTTACAGCCCTTTGCTCATTGCATGAAATAATGCTGTTCATTTATGTCTGTAAACTCACAAATGTAATAAATTAATGGCCCTTAGATGAGTTCCACTTGAATTTGGAATTTCCTCACACCCTTTGGTGTTGAGTGTATGACACACAAATTGAATGGTTTTCTATGTTCTTGGAGAATGAAACATCTCGGGACTTTATGAACATAATGTGCATGAAACTTTTCTTTTCTTTTGCCCTGACTCTCTGACCTCAAGTATTAGACTGTGTTAATCTGGTTTGACCAGAGAAACAAATCCAGTGACACTTACATGAATATAAGAATGAGCTTTATATAAAGAAGTAATTTTACATCAGGAAATCATCCCAGTTCCATCCAACTGAAGTCCATAAATTTGAAACTAATCCAGAATTCCCTTCTCATAAGGTGATATGCAGAATGTAGACCAATCACAGGCTTCACAGGCTGCTAGGTGCACAGCTACAGAATCAAGGCCAGTGGGAAAAAGGCAGGACTCAGACAGCATACAAGGTCAGCAAATAGGAAGAAGAAAGGACCTAGAAAGAAAGGAAGAAGACTCCTACCCAGGAAGCAGCATCAAGCTGTGACCTGATTGGCATGGTTGACTCCACCCTTTGCCAGGACTACTATAGTTGAAATCAAACTTTTTAACTACCACAGTGACATTAGAATTCTATGAGTGTTCTGCTTCAAATTCAAATTGGCTCTTTATGGGATAAAGAATGTAACATTATACAAAGAGTTTGGAATTTTCCCATTTAAGTACCTTTGTTATTTAAGAGGGCTCCAGACCTGAAGGTTATGCTAATGAGGTGATTCAGGTGGGGGTTGGCCTCACCAGAAAGATTTTCTTGTGATTTCAGGACAGGATTCTTTACATGATTGAATCACCCATACCTATGCATTGAATCCCACCACCACCCAGTAATATCTTTGGATATGAAAGCTGTATGCACTTCCCAGTTGATAAAAGACATCAATACTGGATAGATGACATGTCCTTTTGGGAACATAGAAAGTCTGCCTTGACAACATCTTAGATCTCCTCCTATTTGTCTCTTTTCTATTCTGATCTTGCACAATATCCCCTTTACCCTAGTAAATCTATAATCTCAAATGTAGGTATTTCCATCAGCTTATGGATTTCATTTTGGCAAATGAAATGATCACACCTCAAAGAGTAGTGGGAGCCAGCACATCAGAAGTTAGGAGGCTGGAGATCTCCAGTCTAACAAGTGTTGGAGTGAAAGAGCAGAAGGTGCCCTGAATTTGCATCTATCAAATCAAAAAATGATGGTGGTGTGGGAACCCTCAAACTCGCAAATGGCATGGGAGGTCCTTTGGTTGTCAGAAGGACCAAACCCTGAACTTGTGAGCTCTGACCTGGCTCAAGGGGCCTAGAGTCAGAGACAGCTTCAAAGGAAGATGTGGAGCTGGTGTCAGAGCAGCAATTGGGAATGGAATTGAATTTCATGGGAGCAACTTGATTTATCAGCAGAGTTTGGGGGCAGAGAAGTGGGAACGGGGAATTAGATCTCTCTTTGCACTACCTGGATGGTTCTTGCTGTGTTAGAGTATCTGTGGTTTGGGTGGAGTTTTTATTCCTCAGTCTACCCCTCCCTCTCTCTTTTCTTCTCTTCTGGTCAAGTACAGCGAATGGAACATGCAGACCATGGCACTCTGATTCCAGGTAAGAAGGAAAGAAACATATGACCTGGTTGCTAGTAACACCACTGTCAAACAAAAAAGAAACATCATTTTGTTCATAGAATATTGAGTTAAATAAGATTCCAGCTGAAGCTACTAAAGGTATTTTATAAAAGTCCTATCAGGTTATCATTGTTTTTATAATCAATTATTTGCAAACACTTAGGAAATTAAGCTTCAGTCAAGAGAGAAGACTTGTGCATATGAATCAGTTATATAGAAATATATCACATAATGACTCAGAAGAAAATCAAGAAACCTAGATGAAATATAATTTTTTATCTTTACTTGATATATACTTGAAGTCTTATATGCATTTTTCTTCAAACTCACTGTCTTTCTCCTTTTCTTCATTCTTTTCTTTTGTTAAGGATGTACTTATTTATTTAAATTTTCTGAAGTCATGAAATATTTATAGAATCCCTGCTTTGAGGTGTGTGTGTGTGTGTGTGTGTGTGTGTGTGGTGTGTGTCTAGGAAGAGAAGGAAGGGGCTCAATGATTTGACAGTTTGGGCTCTCAGGAATTCACCTTTGAACAGTTTCAGAGTCATGGGAATTTAACCATTCAATGCACAAGTATATGCACTTTTCAAAAGAAATAAAATGACAAATGATTCATACATATGGCCACACCAGTGTATACTTCTAATACAGGGATTAATTGCAAGATATATTTCAAAAATGTTAATAACTCTTTATGACAAGTTAGTAATTGAAACTGACCTCAGAGAATTGGAATCTATTTTTTAATTATTAAAAGAAGGATGGTAAGGTGGAGGGCTCTGTTTGTAGTTAATTTGGGATCCTCAATGAAGGGAATTTTTAAAAAAATCAAATGGACAGAAGTAAGAAAGTTCTATATGAAGATACTTTTAGCCAGGATTTAACGGGAAAATGTAATTCATAGATCTTCAGCTCTTTGGAGACCTAAGTCTCACAGTTTTGAAAATACTTTAATACCATTCCTTCCAAGCCCTCTTCTATATAACTAGCTCCTTTGGATCCCACTCTGACTCATGTCCACCCAATTCTGTTAGGAAGGAACCTTTCCACAGATTTTCAATGGTTGATTTTTTGGGGAAGTAGTTCTCCATATTTCTCCTCCTTGCTGCCTCTGAAAGATCGATCTTCCAGCTTTTTGATTAACAGCTGAGCTCATCAAAAAAAGTAACCATTTGTACCACTGAGAGTACCTTAAATACACAGGAAATTCTTACTGGACAAGCTTGAATTAGGACATATTCATTCCTTCACTGTTATTTAAAGGATAAGTATTGAGTCGATAAAGAAGGAAGTTGGGAAATATAAGGGTTCCTACTTTTGTGCCAATGAATTTACAAAGTTCTGTCATTGGCCCCAAAGCCACTTTCAAACCATTTCTTGGCATGGACATTGCCGGGAGAAGGGAGTTGGAGAAAAGAAGTGAAAGCCCTAGGGAAAGTGGGGTGGAAGAGAGAGTGGATGGGTCTTTAAGAACAAGAGGAGAAGATGGAATGTAAGGTGGTCAACCAAGAGAATATTTGGTTCTCAGGATAAAGATTGCTTTAAAGTCTTCCTTACCTTGAATATTAAAAATGGCTCAGAGGGTGCTTCATTTTTTAAAATTATCTGCTGCTGACTGATAATGTCTGTGAGAATTGGGTTGTGCCAAATTGATGAAGCCAGTATCTTCAGTAGTTTAGAAATAAGGTCTCTCTCAGAAGGTATGAATCACAGCCTGATGATGTCTCCTAGGTGGGAGTGGGGGTGGGGTATTGGGTGTGAAGTGCTATTTGTCCTGCCTGACCTCAAAGCCTACTACACAGCCACAGTTGTCAAAACAGCCTGGTATTGATATAATGATAGGGACATAGACCAATGGAGGAGAAGAGACAACCTAGAAAGAAAAACATCTGCATGAAGACAACTACTTTTTTACAAAGGCCCCCAAAGCACTAAATGAGGAGGGGATGCCCTCTTCAATAAGTGACTGCAGAAGATGCATAACTCACTTTATGCACATAAAATAAAAATACCTAGATGTAAAACCCAAAGCCACCAGGATCATTAATGAGAAAATTAGTACAGATCAAGGGTTTATAGTTCAGGGTATGTACAGGCTACCAGATATAACATAGGGAGCACACACCATGGAAGGCAAAATAAATGAATGGGACCTATTAGAAATATAACACTTGTGTACATTGAAACATTTCATTAAAAGAATAAAATGAAAGCCTACACATGAATAAAATATATTTAGCTATGGCATAATTGACAAAGGACTAGTTACTAAATGCTACATTATACTACAAGCCTACAAGAAGAAAAACAAAAAAACAAAACCTTCTAAGAGTGAGGGAGAAGGACCCAAACAAATGTTCATGAAAAGAGATGCTGCAAAGAATACTACCTCTTCTTCCTTTGGGTTTCTTCAGATGACAGCCACCATGTGCCCTGCTAACCCTGGGAGCTGAGGGTGGTCTTACAGGTTACTTCTCCACCCCAACCTTGGATCCCCTGGACTGTGTTCATCTTGCTTCTTGGTTTATCGATTGAATCAGCTGCCTTTTGACCCATGGACTTAAGTTGGACTGGACCTGGTCATTCTGTGGTTTTGTGGGCTATTTTTCCGATAAAAATATCTTGATATAAGTTATTATTCTTGACACGAATTTCTTTCTCATACATGTATATACAAGTGTCACTGGTTTTGTTTCTTTAGCAAACCCAGCCTAAACGATGTCAAATTTTACAACTCTTAATTTTGAACACTTTGCATCATTGTAATAGTTAGATTTTGTATTATAACTTTAACCTGGATAAAAATGGAGGGGTGGAGTCCAACCTATCAATCATCTCACAGCCTGATAGTGTCTCCTTGGGGTATGTGACTCTTTTATAAGACAAACACCTGGGATCTCTCTCTCTCTCTCTTTCTCTCTCTCTCTCTCCACCCCCCCCTCCTTTGGTCTTCTTTCTTACTAGGATTCTTTGTCTCCCTCCTGAGGTGGTCCCATGTGGACTGCTGAACCTGGGACTTGTCATCACCCTGCTATGCTCCCAGCAACCTTGGCTCCGTGAGAGTCTGCACACACTGACATGTGATTGCTCCACTCCCTGGTTCACCTTCTGCCTCAGGTATGGTGCAGGCTGTCACCTTCCTGGGAGCCCCACTGATTTTCTGTGAATCACAGCTGTTTCCACTGACAGCCATGAGAGAACCTCAGCAAGTTACAACTAAGTCTAGAACATTCCTCTTTGAGAGCAAGGGGGTGTCACTCTAAACTATGTGACCTCACTCTGTTGAGTGTAGAAAGAGAAGAATATTGAGTTGGTGGGCGGGGACGAGGGATGCCTTTGAGCAAAACATGGACCAATTCTTATCAATAAAAATAAAGAGACGCAGTTGTACTTTTGATAGAGTCCCATAAGGTTAAAGTGTTAACAACTTGACTTGTTTTTTGTGACCAGGGTAACATGATGGAAAAGATGAGTTCTGATGTTTGAACAGGGATGCAGTTACAGTGCTTATGACAGGTGCTCTCTCCTGTTTCTGGCAGACAGGCAACTCTGATCTCTCTTTCATCCTTGGCACTCTCTTGGACATGGTTGTAAGAATGCTCTCTGGACCTTGGAGCTAAGCTTTGTGGAGCTGGTAAACCCCTGGCAGTCTGACCAAATCACTAGACAGCGTGTACCTCCTAGCTGCCTAGATCTATGCAGGAATTAGACTTCATGTATGTTCAGTGGGTGAGTGTTCACATGGGGCTGCCTTACACAGTCTCTTATCTTTGACTCAAGAGAGTGAGGGCTCTTTCCTCACTTATTCTGTATTTTTTGTTTTGGTTGATTCATTTGTTCATTTACCCATTAATCCCTTTAAGAAGAATGCAGAAGATAATATAACCTAATGGGATCAATATTAGGAGTGAACCTTGGCATTTCATATGTCTCCACTTTTCCAATTCCATGCATAATTTAGATTTTATTATATCCTGATAGCATGAGCCTTAATAATTAACTATATTGCCAACAGAACATGTTGCATGAACAGTAGCAGCTTCTGGAAATTACAATGGCATGACCTCCCTTTCACCCTCACACTCCCGGAAGGATCTGTGAGGTATAACAATGGCATTTGCAGATGAATCTGATTTCTCGTGCCTGTTTTTTTTTTCAACCAGTAAAATCTTTATTATTGAGGTGTTTCAGTGTTCCAATTGCCCCAGAGGGCGCCATGGTGAAAGCACTGAATGCAAGCAGATAATCGACCACTTTCTTCTTAGTCACAAGGGATCTTGGTGAGGTTAGAAGTACTGCCAGGGACCCCATCAATATTGAAAATGTCTCAGGTTTGATTAAGCTAAGGAAATACCCCCATTGATCCTAATCAATTATTTATTGAGCATCTTCCTCCGACATAGTTTACTAATTGACTTCATAAAACTCACCTTTGGCCCAGGCAGGGAGGGAAGGTTCACACCAACATTGTCTGGAAAAAGAAAATTCCTCTGGGGGTGCTGATTCAGCTGCAACAAAAGGTTTCAGAAGGAAAAGCTAGTAGGTCTCTGAACTCTGATAAGGATGTGTGGTCCCCATTATGAGAGAAACAGGCATCAAAGCAGCAAAGGAAGACTAGAAAGTGGCAGGAAGTGTGGGCGACGACCTCCACTCCGCTGCATCGTGACAGCATCCGGAACCATCACACTGCAAAGGGGGTTCCAGTTGTCTGGAGTTGCCCACTCTTTCCTAATGCAGTTTGTGGTTTCAGGCGCCTTTGGAGAACAGTCCTTAAGAGGTCGGCTGCTATGAAAGAAAGAGATTTGTTTATCAGCTTCTGTAGGCATGGCAGCCTTGGAAACACTATCCGACAGTGCTGGTCCAGCTTGCAGGGCGGGGCCTCTGTGAGACAACACCTGCTGCTGTGCCTGGACAGGCTCCTTTGTTGGTGTTAGGGGAAGGACGTTGCATCCTTTCTGATTGCTGTGTTTCAGAGTAGAACTGTGTGGCATTGGTTTTCAAAGGCCGCGATCCTTTGGAAGTACATATCCAGGTCTTTATTCTGAAGAGCCTTTGCATGATTTGAATGTTCAACTGAGTAAACTACGTGCTTGGTCTTTTGAACCTTCAGACCAGGGACCCTATGTCTAAATGTATTCACTCTCTCTGCAGCCACCTGTCTTCCTCTGGGAGATAGGGGAACACGAGTACCCAGCACAAATGGTTGTCTGAGGACGAAGTGGGAAAGAACCAAGGCGGTGCTGGAGTCATAGTGTGTGCATTAGAAAGGGTACAGAGATGTTTTTCACTGTGACAAGGCTGTTCTCAATGTGAACATGACAACAGTGTACAATGAGTGAAGGTACACTTTACCTTCTTTTGACAAGGCCTTTGTGCTTCATTTTGTTGCTTGTTTTGTTTTCATTATGATCTGTGTTCTTTAGTCTAAAATCAAGTTTCAGGCCAGAAAAGTGATGAGAATTAAGCGGCTATGCCATTTGCAGTGCTCAGGATGCATTCTTCGTGGATATATCCCTCTGCAGCGCAACACGGAGCCTGTCTTTCTGGGCTTAAAATGTCACCAGGAGATCGCAGTCAAATAACTGGAGCTTTTGAATGGTTTGTCTCAGATTCCAACACAATAACACTGACCAAGTCATCATGTTTTTCAAAAACCTGTGTGTTAGGCTGAGTTGACTAGAATATGAAAAAGAGATTTATAGTAGGCAGTTTTTCATATCAGGAAAACATCCCAGCCCAGTTCTAATCAAACCTGTAAATCCAAAACTACTCCATAAGTCCCTCTTCAGACTCACACAGTCACATGCAATAATGCAGAACCCCAAAAACGGAGGTACAAAATTTTGTGGATCCAGTGATGGTGAATACATCGCATGGACTCTGGCTGCCACTGGGGATAACTAGCAGGAATGTAAAGGTGGAGGGAGGAGGGCAATACAGGAGGTGGCTTCTGGAAAGCCATTTATCTGGTTTCATTTCCAAAGGAGGTCATCAAGCTGAGACCTGAGTGACATGCTAAATTCCATCCATATCTTCTTACAGGTGCCATGTTGACACCAAAAAATCCATCACAGCCCACTTAAACAGCATCCCTGCCCCAGGATGTGTGTTTTCCTTACATTAAGAGTTTTGAAATAATTTCTGAATGAAACTTAAGTTCCTTTGGGATTCATTTGAAATAGTTTGCACCTGTGAACACATAGAAAACCTAAGGAGAAAGAGGAAAATGTTGCCAGAATAGTAGCAGCAAGACCAGCAACCAAAATCATTTCTGAGTTTGCCCTCAAAATAATGACAAATATCAGAAAGATATGCATCAGATCCTGTCATTTGCAGAATTTCTATATTCAAGAAATTGTCACTGACCCTGTTCTTTTCATCAACTTCACTGTACCTTTGTCATTTGAATTAGGTCCAAATACATTTTGAACAAATTTGTGTAGTTAAACTACACGGAGCTACCAAGCCTTTCAAAGTGATTCACATCCAAGGAATTTTCTTTGTCAATCAATTCAAGCTACAGATCAAGTCTAACATATATAAGAACCGGTAGGGAGACAGAAGCACTGTCCAAATGTCCTGCAGCACCACTCCTTAATGTATCAACCTCTTTAAAACAGAAAAATGTTTATCTTGAACACATTTGAAGCAATGCCATTCTTTTCAATGTAAATTTTAATGTAACAAAATTGAAAGTATCATTTCAGTTCTTATATCTAAAAGCAGGAGCCCTGGTGCCCTAATTGTTTGCTAGTTGGTCTTTGATTTGAAAGGTCATCAGTTTGAGTCCACTAGCCACTCCATAAGTGAAAGATGGGACTTTTTATTCCTGTAAACAGTTACAGTTTCAGAAACTTTCTGGGGCCAGTTTTAGCTTGTCCTATAAGGTCACTGTGGCAGTCATGTGCTCATGTTAATTTTATGATTGAAATGTAGGGGTGGAGTCTAGCCTGTTAATCTGGAGATAGCCATTGAGTAGTCAATGAGGCCACTATAGGGGCATGGCTTTCTCCTGAGACTTCTGGGAAATATCACGATATTTCCCTCGTGGAGATGAGAAACTATCTTCCCCAGTTGTTGTGGGTTAGTCTGAGAGACCATTAGTCACGGACAAGACAAGATGGCAACGTCTGAGGAGCCAGAGGAGCCGGCGGAGAGACCACACAGCTTTGCCTTGATGGAGCCAGACCTCTGAAGCGGGGGAGGCCACATGGAGACCTCTGCCATATGAAGCAACCTCTGAGTTGCTTCTGCTGTTGATGGACCCTGAACCCTGGATGCGAGGAGTCATGGGGAGACCCCTGCCAGTGCCAGAATTATGCACGCACTGACCTGTGACTTCGTGAGTCTGCAGGAGACTTTGTAGACCGATTTCGGGCATTTGGGTTAATATAGGACTTATGACTTTGTACTGGACCTGATTGGGATGCCTTCTTAGTGTCACATTCCTTTTGTATATAAACCCTTTCCTTATATCCATATGCGTGTCTATGAAATCTGTTCCTCTAGTCTACCCGGACTACCACAGTCACTATAAGCCAGAATGACTCAATGATAATGGGTATTTCTGATGTGATAGAGGAGTCCTGGCAGTGCAATGGATTGACATTGGATTGCTCACTTTAAGGTCAGCAGTTCAAACCCACCAACCGCTCTGCAGGAGAAAGGTGGGTCTGTCTGCTTCCTTCAAAGTTGAGTATCCTGAAACTCTATGGAGCATGCTCCCCTCTCTTATAGGGTCGCTCCCATTTGGACTGGCCTGCATGGATGTGGATCCAGTGGGTTCACTCAGAAGGAGAAAGAATAGAGAAAGGAGAGCTGATATCAAGGAGTTCAAAAAGAAAGTACTTTGAAAATGATTGTGGTGGAAATTTTACAATATTGCTTGATGTGATTGAATTATGTAATGCTATAGCATTTGTAAGAGCTCTCAATAAAAGGATTAAAAATTTTAAAAAAATAGACACCTGGACTATCTGAATAGCAAAGGATTGCTTCTTCAGAGTACCACTAGGTGGCAGTGCAGCCCAAGACAACGTCCTCTAGTCTCACTCTCCTCCCTTCCCCCCTTTCTAGGCGAAAGGCATAGGTTGGATTGGCAGGCAGGGAAAATAATCATTAAAAATAAATGCAATCAAAAGACGTTATTATAGTAGCACATTGGAGCTGCTTTCATTAAATCTGTCGACCTCCCATTAGAGAGAAATGCTGCTGGAACGGAGTTTGCCACTCAGCTGTGAAAATTTAACCAGAGGTTAAAAGTGACAAGCTCCAGGTCTCAGCCTCGTCAAACATTTAGTCTTCACAACTTTGATTTCAGATGGCGGGCGGCTATGACGGGGCACAAGAGAGACACAGATGGATTTGTTTGCCTTAAGATGATTCCCGACTGCTTTCATGACTGTGACATGCTCTGTGACCCCTGGCATATCAGGGTTTCATTGATCCCGTCAGAGGGCAAGCCCTTTAGGATTTGAAGAATAAGATTCTGGAGCCTGAAAAAGCTATTGGGGGCTCAAGTGAGAATGTGATCTGAAATAGCTACTTCGTATAAAAAGGGTTAGCATTAGCCTCTTTCCCCACATTATCTGAGGTCAGTTCCTCCTGTCTACTTCCAAGGCCATGGTTTTCTACCCAGTGGTGCTCCAGAAGAAGCAAGGTCTGTCAGTCTACTTCTGGGAGAGCAGCCATTGAAAAGGGAAGGAGCACAGGTCTAGTCTGACACACACACACACACACACACACACACACACGCACATGCACACGTACACGCGCGTGCACACACACACACGCGCACGCAGGGTCACCCTGAGTCAGAATCAAGTGGAGCCCTTTTCTGTTCTCTTATTGTTCAGTCAGAATTGTCTGATAAAAAATGACCTCTAACTTAGAATGACCTCACGCCATCAATTTCTTATTTCTCACACCTGATGTCTAACTTGGGGTAGTAAGAGACTGCTACATTTTGTCATTCCAGTTCTGTTGCCTTGTAATGACACCACTGCAACATGCTTTCTTCTGTGTGCTGTCCTGGAATGGATCCATATCATTTCTGCCCTGGTCTGTAGCTCGCATGGCCTCACAGCCCCACTTCATTACAGAGACTCACTGCCATCCAGTATATTGTTTCACGGACACCCTCGCACAGGATAGGAGGCCCCTGTGCATTTTCAAGGCAGAACATCTTCTCCGGAATTGGAAGCCTAAGCTTTCCCAGCAAAGTAGTTGGAAATAGTGGGCAAGCATTGCTGTCCCCATCATTAAGTCACTTTTACCTTGGCATTTAGTATAATTCTAATGAGGTGTCATCTGAGTTGTATTCTAATGTCCCCTGCCATCAGCATCAAATACATTAAAATTCACTATAAAATGAATTTTAACTGCCGACGTAAATTCTAAGGCTTTCATTGAAGTTCAAGCCCATATACATTGCTCTGTAACCTGGCTCCTCCTATTCTAAGAGAAATTAATTGTTCCCTTTTCTGTATTCTTGACACATTTTGTCAACGCTGATGTTTTACCCTTCATCCCAGCCTCTGAAAGAGCAGTCTTCTGGATGGTAGGCATTCCTGTTTGTCTGCCATTACACTGCTGATACTGGAAAAGATGTAGATAAAATAAATGAATTGTTGCAAAAAGTTTATACTGTGGAAAATAGAGATAAACCTAATATTTTTTGGGTCTGTGTACCAGAGAGCTAGGTTCATTTTTTCAAAATACTTTTATTGAGTGTTCTTACATCTCTTAGCACAATCCATACACTCCTTCAGTGTGTCAAGCACAGTTGCACATATGCCACCATCATCATTTCCAAAGCACTCTCTTCCCACTTGAGCCCCTGATATTCATTCCTCATTTCATTCCCCTCCCTTCCCTGCCCACCATCCCTCGTGAATCCCTGGTAAATTAGAGATTATTTTTTCTATGTCATACATCACTCTCCATCACCTCTCACTCACTTTTTCTTTATTTGTCCCCTTAGGAGCGGTTTCTAGGTTGATCCTTGTGATTAGTTCCTCCTTTCTTCCCCACCCTCCCCTAATTCTTCTGGATTCTCCACTCCCCTTGTTGACCTTGAGGGGTTTAATCTATCGTGGATTCTCTGTGTTGCTGGCTCTTATCTGTAGCAGTGCACATGTTCTGGTTTAATATTATTTGTAAGGTAAAATTGAGGTCAAGACAGTGGGGGTGGGGGGGGGGGAGGAAGAAGCATCAAAGAACCAGAGGAAAGTTGTGTGTTTCTTCAGTGCTGTACTGCCCCCTTACTGGCTTGTCTCTTCCCTGTGACCCCTCTGTGAGGCGATGTCCAATTGTGCATAGATGGGCAATGGGTCTTGACTCCATGCCCCCCACTCATTCACCTTGGGTATGGTTTTATTCCGGGTCTTAGGTGCCTGATACCTGATCCCATCAACACTTCATGATCACACAGGCTGGTGTGCTTCTTCCATGTGGGCTTTGTTGCTTTTGAGCTAGATGTCTCTTATTTATCTTCAAGCCTTTAAGACCCCCGATGCTATATCTTTTGATAGCTGGGCATCATCAGGTTTCTTCACCGCATTTGCTTATGCACCATGAGCTTCAATGATGATGTCAGGAAGGTGAGCATTAAAGAATGCTGGAACAAAATGTTCTTGTGTTAAGGGAGTACTTGAGTCGAGGCCCAATGTCCATCTAAAACCTTAATTCTTAACATATAGCTATGCATACACAGTTCTTTTCTATATGTATTTGCATACACATACAAACACACACACACATCTGTACACGCCTGTATTTAAGCCTCTATAAATGTTCTAAGCCTCCTGGTTCTTTCATCTATTTCCGTTTAATTCCCGCTAGTTTCACCATCATGTTCAGCCTTCACCTGGGTTTAGTAATTTCTTTATGCTACATTTCCCTTGATTGAGCCCCACTAGACATCCTTTAACCTTCCTTCCATTGATTTTAGTTCACTTGTTCCCTTGTCCTGGGGTTGGTTCCCTCTCCGCTTCCTTTCTCCCATTTCCACTTCTCCTGTATCCCTCACGAACCATTGGTCCCATTCTTTTCATCTCTGAATTGTTTATTCCTCCTATCTCATCTAAATAGATGTGGATATATTAATAAGTGCAAAATTCAGGCAGAGCCAGAAAAACAACAAAGTCAAACAATGATAACAACTGCAAAATTCAAACACAAAATAACAATAACAGAAAGAAAACCAATGACAAAAATGAAAAAGCCTACAAATCAGGGGTGCACAATACATTAATCATGATCTACTAGTAGATCTCAAATGAGTGTGGGTAGATCACATGGCATTAAAAATAGAAGTAAGTCTATTGTTAATCGCATCACTTAATTGATATACAACACAGCCAATCAGATGCAATCTTAGGTGTCAAATGCATGTGCAAATAATTGCCATAAGTGCAGCAAAACTGACAAGCTTAAACACTTTCAAAACTTTTCTTCGCGGTGGGGGGGGGGGGAGGAGGGGTACATTCATGTGCTATCCTTTTCCAAAAGGTGCTGAGGTTGATTCACTTGCAACAAAAATTGCAACACTGTTTCACCTGATTTTGATAATACAAGCTGACATTTAGGTGAAGTCCAGAAAGCATGAACAGTTCTGGAAGGTAGTTGAAGAGGAAAAGTATCCAAACTTGAGAAAATGTGCTACCTCCTTGACTGCATTTTTCAGCTTCTTATTTATGTGAGTGAGCCTTTTCCCCATATAAAGATCATTCAGTCCAAGCACCGTTCCACCATGACTGATGAACATTTAGAAGTACTGTCCCGACTATGCATCCCTGGCTTATTCCATTCAGAGCAAGTCATCAGAGTAAACTCAAGCAATGACAACAAATATGCATAGTTAATTGTGTTGTGTTGTGCAATATGGACTCATGTTTATGCAGGATACATAAACATAAACAGTACCTATAAGAATTCCCAATGCATTTACAAATAAATGTAATAAATGCATATAAATAAATACGTGTTTTGCATTTTTGTAGTTGGTAGATCATTTTAACTTGATCATTTCATAAGTAACTCGCATGCCAAAAGTGTGAGAGCACCCTTGCCATAAATACTTCAAGATCTATTTGTTGGCCTCTAGGAGTGTTTTCCAGTCGAGTCGGATGCCGTGCCACACTCTGTTTCCCGAGTCTATATTTGGTATTCCCTAGGGGTTTCATCGGTATAAACCACCCCACCCCCACCTCCAATGCTGTGCTGCGTGCCCTCAGCACCTCCCCGCAGCATGATGGGGCCAGACCGTGTCTCCAGTGGATGCCGTGCCCCATGGAAGCACGGCCTTACAGTCCTCCTCTTGCAGTGTCTATTCCGAAGAGCAGCATCATCCTTGGGCCTTGGTGGGCCAGCATGTCCAATCCTCGCTCTCCGTCCTTGTGCGTTTCTCTGGTGTGCTCTAATCCGATGCGCCCCTAGTTTTTCAAGGTGGCTTGTCCTTTTGGAGTCAGGTGGAGGAAAGGCATCATGTTGGGCGGCGAGCCACTCGGTGGGTAGTTCAAAATGAGTTTTCCCACGTAAGCACTTACAGTCGGAACCCCACAGGGGCTCCCTAGACTAGCAGTGGCAGTAGCAGTGTGAGTGGATCTCCCTGGACCCCTGCACATGGATTTTCATGACCCCGCCCCAACTACCTGCAGCCAGTTTCTCTAGAACAGCCTGTCCAACTGGCAGCCCGCTGGCCGTAGGGGCCCTCGCTGACCGCCTGGAACCCCCGAGATCACTTTTTGTGGCTCATGATGCTCTGAAATAAAATGTATGGAGGGAATTGTGTGTACGGTTTGGCCTCGATCTCCCCTAAGCGCTGTTTTCTTCAAAGCAATTCTTTCTATTTTCATTTTATTTTGGAGGATTATGGGCCACAAAAAAATGACCTTGGGGGCCTCATGCTGCCCTCAGGCCGCCCTTTTGACACCCCTGCTCCGGAGCACGTTGTTTCCTTCTCCTCCCTGAGTCACATCCAGCGGACATTCCCCCCGCCCCGCCTCCAGCTCACGCTCTGAGACGAGGACAGAAAATAAAAGGTGAATGTTTTGTGATAAAATATATGAGATGGGGGAAAATCTCTGATGGGCAGAGCTGTCATAGTGTGCATTTTTACCACCAGGCCAGCATCTAGCAAGCTGCTGTGCATTAGTGCACCTAGCAGTGTCAAGTGGGAACGTTTCCCTGGTCACGGGAAACTTTTTAGTAAAAGCAGTTTCACCCGAACCTCCTTTCTTGTGGTGGCCATTTTAAGAAAGCAGCGTGTGGCTGTGAAATTTGGTACCCTGCTCAGGAAAAATTGTGCAGAAGCTGTGGTGTTGAACACACTTTACAAGGACCATGCAAAAGGAAAAATGCAAGGGTATGGAGAGTTTTCTGGTTTCAAAAAAGGTGAAACGTCAGTCGAGTTGCTGACAAACCTCATTCTGGATATCCGTCAACTCCCATATGGATACAAGTTTTGACCTGTAGTGCATTTTTGGAGTTTCTACCACAAGGTCAGACTCAAGCTTTCTACTTAGAGGTTCTGAAAAGTGAAACAGCAACTAAAAAGGCCCGATTGTGGAGATGGGGGACTGGTTTTGTCCTCACGACAACGCACCTGCTCATGTAAACATCTCGTCATGTCCGCTCTGGGCAGACAAGCCGCAGCATGCCCCTCTTGCCCCGTGCACCCGACGCACCTAGCCTTGCTCCGTGCCACTTCTTTTTGCTTCTAGGAATGCAGACCGACATGAAAGGACAATGATCTGATGACGTAGAGGAGGTGAAGGAAAAGACGAGGAGGTGCTGTCAGCCATCCAAATAGATGAGTTTAAAACATGTTTCCAAATATGAAAGCACAGACTTGACAAACGTACTAAGTGTGCTGGAGAGTACTTTGAAGATGATAAAATTGTTTTGTAAAAACAAAAAAAATTAAATACATAGCTTCATGAAAAAATAAATTTCATGAATTTTTCCTTTAATTCCTCTAAGCAATTCCATGATGGAGCTAGCTATATATATCTGACTGAAGTCAAATAACTGTCATATTTATAAGCTAGAAAGTGCTTGAGGTGAGATTTGAACTCAGTTCTTTGAAAGCTGTGGTTTGTCTATGATCCATTAGGCTATAGTGCTCTATACTCACTTTTCTATATATTTAAAAATAACAAAAAGGATTGAACGTATAATTACTCGTGGTAAGAAAAGTTCACCATGGAAAGCAGGAGAAAGATTGTCCTGCAATAACCCGAGACCTAGCTTCTAAATTTGGTTGTTTTACAACGTATTCTTTGCATGATTTTGGACAAGATATCTCTGTTTTTGTACCTCAGTTTCCTAATCTGTAAAAAGAGAGTTAAGGATAGATTGCCGATTTTCATCTTCATGATACCTACTGAAGAGCTTGTTAAAATGAAAATTCTGCTTACGTGGGAAACATTGGAGTCTCTAACCCTAGCAGCCTTCAGGTGTTGCGGACTGCTGCTGGTCCATGAAGCACATTGTGAAGCCCAGGAACTAGCAGATTGCTCAGGCTTCCTACTCTCCTGGTATCTGACTCCATGAGGGCGTAGACCTTCCTGACAGAACTACTTCGTGATCAAAGGAATTGGCACAAAATATCAATCAGCTGATCTGGCTATTTCCATGTGTATTTGTTCCCTCATTCCCAGTCTTCATATAGCCTTCTGCCAGCTATAAATCTTGATTTTTCTCTAATAATTCTATGCAAATCATGTCCTTTACTTAAGACTTGGGGAGCCATATGTGACTGAGATTTACACTTCCATCAGTGCTTGAAATGTACTGACCACACAATTATGTCAGGACATGCCATTTGACAGAGTTAGAGCCAATAAGATACAATGAAATGTGCTGCCGGGAACCCAGGGAGAAGGGAGAGACTTTATTATGTTGGACTTATATTCATAACAATCAAATCTGTTCCAACCACCTTATCCTATCAGCAAGAGGACAATAATGCGCCAATGCAGAGGAAATGGGTCTAAGGTGTGGAAGGAGAACGAAAGTCCGGGGACTTTTTTTTGCTCTAAACTTGTAAAGGTGACTGGGAGTATTCAACTATACATGGTCAGACACATTTATTAATGTGTGTATACTTTTATTTATAGATCCATCACAAGTCCAACTTACAATGAGCATCTTGAGACTGGACAGCTATTATGAATGTCACAGGTGAACTCAAAGGGCACCTGACTTCACTATGCCCTAAGACAAAGCTTTTTAAATGTTATTAGAGAAACAGACCAACCACTCTAAACCTTTGGCTGATTAGAAGAAAAATTGTCTTATAAAACCTTCCATTCACATACAGTGGGAATGACCATGACTTCTTGATGAATTTAAAATAGCTGGTAGGTAGACAGCAAAGAAATCTATCTGAATCCGAGTAAACACCAGTACTTCACTTTATGGACTCCCTAGGGAACCACACACTTGCTGTTTCTGAGCGATCCCTTTTCTGACCTGTCCCTCCAATGGGGCCGCTTCAGCATATTCAGAAACCCGTGTTGCCGCGATTGTCTTTTGTCTTGCTCCAGTGACTCTGGAGCATCTATCCATGTAATAGCGTGGCCTTCTGCTCCACTGCTTATATAGCCCTCACGCTCCAGTGAGTTTGCTTAATGGGATTCAGACAAAATACTGCCTAGTATAGTTTATGTATTTAAATGAATGTTTATAGCAAACAAAAGAGGCAGACAGCTTTTAAAAGATAAAATCATTTTGAGGCAAATGACTAATTAAGTTTTTAATACATACATATATTAACTTACGTTCTAAACAACCTTCATTTGCCACATAGGATGGCATGGTGTGCTTTGTTTCTGTTTTTCTACGAATAAATCATTTTATTGGGGGCTCTTATGGCTTGTAAAACAATCTGTACATCCACTGCATCAAAGATGTTTGTACATGTGTTGCCATCATCATTTTCAAAACATTTTCTTTTTGCGTGAGCCCTTGATATCAGCTCCCTTTCCCCCCCTCCCTCCCTGGGCCCTTTATGACATATCACTTTTTATTATTTTTAAATTGTACACCATGCACTATCTCCTTTCACCCACGTTTCTGCTGTTCCTCCCTTTGGCTGGTTGAGGGTGGCGTGGGGGGCGTTGTATATCAATCATTTTAGTAAGCACCGGTTTCTCCCCCTGCTTTTCCCCTACCCTCATGGTATTGCTACTCTCATTACTGTTCCTGAGAGGTTGATCTTTTCTGCATTCCATGTGTCCAGAGTTCTTATCTTTTCCAGTGTACCAGCTCTGGTCTAACCAGAGAACTGGGGTGAGGTCGAACTGGGGTCATGATAGTCAAGGGGAGAGGGGGCAGCATGAAAGAACTGGAAGAATTTTGTGTTTCGTCAGTACCCTGGCTGGCATATTTCTTCCTTATGACCATTCGGTGAGGGAATTTCTAATTGTCTACAAGTGGGCTTTAGATCTCCCTGCTGAGCCCCCTCATTTGCATTCATATGTCTGTTTATTTGGGATCTTCAGATGCCTGTTACCTGATCTTGTCGATACCTCTTGATCACACAGGTTTGTGTGCTTCTTCCAAGTGGGCTTCATTGCTTTGCTTCTAGATGTGCTATATTTTAATAAACAATGGAGACAGAAATGTGGGTTTGTTCATAAAGCAAAACATGCCTTGAATACAATTCCAAGATCTTATCTTGAATTAACTTTCCATCTATAGTTATTCAGATGAACCAAAAGGTAGGTAGAAAGGTGTTTTGAACAGAAAATTTTTGATTACAAAAATTAGCCAACATAAAATTATCAAACCCCGAGCTATCCTAACTGCAGTTCTGTTGATTCCAACTCATAGGACTGTCCAGAACAGGGTGGAACTTCCCCAAGCATTTCCAAGGATGGGAACATTTCCGGAAGTCAGAAATACACTTTGAAGACTGCACCACATGCAGCGAAAAGCATCACCAGGGCGTATCTGCAATGATACAGACTCCTGAAAGAATGTGATCCAGCTACTACCATGAGTGAACTAGTGCTATGTTTACTGAAGAACGAAATAAGTTGCCTTAATGTAGATAATGTAAGCCCTTCATTATTCATTTTTTTGTGGGCTCTGTATAATTTGTCAATATAATGATGGGGACAATTTGTGATAATTGGGTTTTGTAACAACTTGGCTGGGCCAGGATTCTCCAAGATATGATTCTATGTGATGTTATCAGCTCATGATGGCTCTTCCATGAATAATCAATCAGTGGCAGAAGAGAGAGATGCTCTGCTGCCTCCTTAATCAGATCACAGCGTTGATATGACATGATTGGAAAAATGTTTACTGGGGGTATGACCTGCTCCTATATAAACTGATGTGTGCAGAAGACAGTTTTCCTCTACTGGTCTGGATCCTACATCTGGTTCAAAACCCAAAATATAGACGGCTCCAGGAGTTTCTCAGTGGCCTTCCATATTGCCAGAGACTGTAAACTATTTGATATGTAGCTATGATTCAGAATTGAATCCCAGTTTGTCAGGGAAAGTTTCAAGTTCAGCATCATACACACAGGCTTTATAACCAGAATCAGAAGGGACTTACCCACTTGTATAACTTGTGGCCCATTTTCTTGGGTACAAAGTTCTTCCTCCTCTCTTTGTCTTTCTCTCTCCCTCCCCCCGACCTGCCTGCACACACCCCTTTTGATTTTGCTTCTCTAGTCATTAGTTTCACTACTCTAGAGAATTGAGAACTCAGTCTAACAAAACTATACTAAATTATTATCACAAGATTAGTAACACAATATATGGCTATTATTTCATTATTTTATTATTAGTTTTTGTGGACATCACTGCCTCTGGTGGTCGTGGGCGCTACCCAGTGATGCTCCTGAGAGCCACTACTGGATTTGAACTGCCAAGCCTGCGGGCTGCAGTCCCGCACTCAACCACTTAGGCCACCGGAGCTCAGCCCTATGGCTACTATCTTAATATGGAATTTACTTATAATAAGAAAAGGAAAATTAATCTTTTCTTTTGAAAAAAATGTCCCAACTTGATATAACTAGTATATTTCTGAGCTACCTTTGGATACTTGGCTTTCAATATGTGAGTCAAAAGGTAATAATAATAAAAAAGCCATTTCTATTTGATATTTATTGAAGAAAGGAGGAAATTATTTTCTATGCTAGAAACCATTGAACTTCTGGCCTAGTGGGAAACTTAGCCACAGAAACTAAAATATTGTTGAAAATGGAGAAAATGAGTGATTGGCAGGGCTTGTGGCTTTTTTGGCTCATGTAGTTAACTCCAGGGCTCTTCAGATGTCCTACCCAACACACTTTCTGTGGCAAACTTTTCTCTTTTCCATTTTAATTTTTTATAGCACTCAAGTTCTGAAATATCTATCACTGAACTTGAAGATTGGATAATTCTTTACCTCACAAACTGAAGAGTCCTAAAACACCTCTCCGCCTTATTTTTCCTGAACTGCCACAGCCCAAATACTACACATGGGGAGCCTTAAAGATCAGGCATTTCCTTTTTCCGAGATCAGGAGGTTAAATCTTCACCATCAGGGCACTGGCTCTAGGGGAAGGCTCTCTTTGGTGACTCTCTTTTGTTCAAAGGATCCTTACTTCTTCCATATCCTGCAGTGCCTGTTACCTGATTCCTTACCCCTGGATCCATCTAGCTCTTTCCAATTTGTACTAATTCTGTATATATAAATCTGTTTTTGCTGTTGCTGTTTTTTAAAGATAACTCCTATACTAAAATAGTCTTCTTACACAACAAAGAAAGACCTATTTCCAACTGGGATTCTTCCATTGGTATAGGGGTTAAGATTATAATAGACATTTTTGAGGGGGGAGTGACAAAAATTCAATCCATAACAGCTTACATTTTCATTGCTTGTATTTTATTATTATGTTGTATTGTCAAAAATAAGGAAGAAGTTGGAAAATATGATATTGACAATAAAAACATCATGGAGATCATATAGTAGAATTTTCAAAAACCAACATTTTATGCATGAAAATACTTTTGTCCTTTATGTTACAGCATAAAGGATAACGCTACACATGAACCTCACTGGGTGCAATACATGAGAATGAAATTGATTATTTCTGTAGAAAGAGATGACGGAAAAGGTTAATATCATCAATCAGGAAAAGGCCAGAGGTCAACTTCAAATCAGACCATCAATTACCCATAGGAAAGTTCAAATTGAAGCTAAAGAAAAAAAGTTTAAATTCTATGAGAGTCAAAGTACTACCTGGACTATATCACACCTGACTTTGGAGACTTTTTCAAAATAGATTTGGTGCACTGAACACTAGTGAACACAAAGGATGAGTGGAGTTAGGGGATGAAACCAATTAAGTGGGATACAATTTTCTTTCTTCACAATTTATCTATATATTTTATTAACATGGCTGAATGTCTTTGCATAATTAATAAAGCACAAGTAAATATTTTTCAGATATTGTCTGCTTTCAGCTAAGATTCATCTGATGCCAACAATAGTATGTATAATTTCACATTCTCCTTTAAATCTGGCTTGAATTTTTGCAAGTCCTTGGTACACAGGCTAAGACTTATACTTGAATATTTGCATATACCAATAGACAGCTGTTTGAACATAACAAGGGAATACTTCATGGTTTTCAATAAGGAAAGATGTGTTAGTATTTTATCATTTCATTATACTTATTGAACTAACATGATAAGCAAATAATTCAAGAAGCTGGATCACATGCATAAGAGTTCAGCATTAGATTTGCAAGAAGACATTGATCTAGGGTGTACAGATAACACAACCTGGCTTCCTGAAAGTGCAGAAGACTGAAACACTTTCTGATGAAGATTGAAAGCCTTAGAAACCCTATATTGTGTCATTACAAGTAGGAATCAGTTCAACGAGAGTGAGTGTAATGTGGACAAAAAACTACAACCTTCAGTATGGATGACATCTCAACAAGTAGAAAACAAATCCCTCATAACTGGACTAATAAGCAACATCTTGATAAACAGAGAAAAGACTGAATTTGTCTAAGACTACTTTTTATTAGTATAATCATTCAATACTCAAGAAAGCAGTAATAAAGATATCTAACTACAAATCATATTGGACAACTCTGCTACAAAGCGTCTTTAAGTTTTCAAAAAGCAACGATGTCTCATTGAGGATTGATGTGTACCAGAAAGCTTCATGGTGTTTTTGTTTGTTTGTTTTGTTTTTGTTTTTCGGGCATCACTGCCCTCTGATGGTGGGAGTCGGAGACCCAGCCTTTGCTCCTGTGAGCCACTGCTGGAATTGAACCTCCATCCCAGTGGGCCGCAGTCCTGCGCACAACCACTACGCCACCGGGGCTCAGCCTGCTTCATGGTGTTTTTAATTGCTCCATGTGCACACAAGAGTTGAACAAAGATAGAGGAGACAGAAAAATAGTTGAAACCTGAGAGTTATGGTATTAATGAAGAATGCTGAATATACAATGAGCTGCTAGAAGAGAGAAAAAGATGGAGCTATCTACTCCCATTCAGATTGATACTCTTGGGAATCCACAGAGGGAATTTTCCTTCATCCTATAAGCTCCCTATGAGTCAGCATAGACTTGATGGCAGTTAGTTGGTTTTTGGTCAGAAGAGGAACAATTGGAAGAATTAGAAGTGTTACAGACAGAAGGCTTCTTAGAAGGGAGACCAGTGAGACTTCATCTCATGTACTTTTGACATGTTATCAGGAGGATCAATCCTTGAGAAAGGATGTTTGCTTGGAAAAGTAGAAGGCCAGTGAAAAAAAGATGATCCTCAATGATATGAGTGACACACTGGCTTCAACATAGCTTAAAAATAGCAGTGATTGTGAGGATGTTGCATGCTGGCAGCAATTTGTTCTTTTGAACATGAATCCCTAAGAATTGGCACCCACTTGACAGCTCTTTAATACAATTCTGATTTTCAGAAATGAATTAATCATGGTTCTTCCTTCCTTCTTCTCTCAGAAAGGGAAATCTTCTTTATAACGTAGTTTTGCAGATGAAGGAGCATGAGTACCAAGATGGGCTGGGAACAGACTGGGGTCCATGGCATAGCTCCTAACAACCAGGTACAGATTGGAATGCGTTCTACCCCAGACTCACATCTACCCTTTGTGTTAGAAACAAACCGAGTATGCAGGCAATTAAAATGCGGGCACAGAATGGAACTGGAGAATTTTAGGATGTTACTCATTAAAATAAAGAAATGTACAAAAAAGAAAAGAGATAGCTATGAAGTTAGAAAAATAAATCTAACAGGTTATTGATAAGACAACTAATTTCTTGCCAGTGCACAAAAATTCACTATTCTGTAAAGAATGTATTACTTAATAAATGCTGTGCATATGTTAAGTGTTTACATTTTATGAGAAAGATATAGAAATATGCATCATTTACTTGATTTGAAAGCATTCAAATATAATATTTATTTCTAAGTATTTATAGACAGAGTTTATAGAAAGGTTTTAGCTTTTCTTCTTTTCTCGTACTTGGGCAATGAAGTTGTTTTTATTGGACCATTCTGTGCATAGAAATATTTCAATTCTAAGTTCAAAATCTAAATTAATCCTCCATTAATTTAATAAGAGAGAGTGTCAGATGAAGTAAACCATAGAATCAGGGCTCTCTTGAGACACTCACACCTTTGATAATCCTGCGGGGACTCCTCATTCATCAAGTTCAGTGGTGAGAATTCACTAGCAAGTGTGACATTTTTTTAGCTTTTTTTTTTAAACCTTCTCTCTTTGGGTCCTTTTAGGACTTTATGTAAGTATGTCAGAAATTTTGTATATCTGTTTTCTTATGAAGCACACACTGAAACACAAATTCATTGCTTTTCAGTCAATTCATATGGCTTATGGCTAGTGTCAGTCTGGGTAGACTAGAGAAACAAAAACATAGATTCGCATATGGATATAAGAGAATAGTTTATATACAAAAGGAATGAAACACTGAGAAAGCATCCCAACCCAGTCCAGTTCAAAGTCATGAGTCCATTATTAGCCCATATGCCTGAAACCAGTCTATAATGTCTCCTTCCAACTTACAAAGTCACAGGTTAGTGAGTGCAGAATCCTGGCACTGGCAGGGGTCTCCCCATGGCTCCTCGCTTCCAGGGCCCAGGTTCTATCAATAGCAACTAGTGTTGGCAGAAGCAACTCATCGCTGGCAGGGGTCTCCATGTGGTCTCTCCAGCTTCAGAGGTCTGGCTCCATCAGGGCAAAGCCATGTGGGTTCTCCTCCAGCTCCTTTAGCTCCTGGGATGCTTCCATCTTGTTTTGTCCATAGTTCGTTGTCTCTGAGAATAACTCCCAACAACTGGGGAAGATAGCTTCTCATGTTCATGAGGGAAATATTGTGAAATTTCACAGAAGTCTCAGGAGAAAGCCATGCCACACAGAGGCCTCACTGGCTACTCAATGACTATCTCCAGATTAACACCTCTACATTTCAATCGTTTCAATCATTTAAATTAACGTAAGCACATGATTGCTACATGGCTAGTCCATATATTACAGAATATAACTAACTGCTCCCTTGAGCTTTTCCAGCGGTGATCCTTTTAGAAGTAGATTACCACGACTCTCTTCCAAGATACTCTTAGATGGGTTTTAACCATCAACTTTAGCTTAGTCATAGAGTAGAGACTACTTGCACTATCTTTTGGGTTGTAAGAAGTGAAGCTCCCATCATGGATTGAACTTTGCCATCACCATCCTAGTTGTCTCAAGAAGTGAATGTGTGCTTACTACAAAATGGAAACTGTCCCAGAGAAGTGGCACCTGTACCTTTAGGATAATAAGGCCAAGCAGAGCTATTCATACATGAAGTTAAAGCCATGTTTAAATGAGCAAACCTAAGCACTCACTCCATAGGTTGTGTGTGAATAGAAAGGCAAGTCCTCAGTTGAACCAGACCAAGTGACCCTCTGACAGGTAATGAACTACGTTAGAGGGCAGCTTGTGTTCGCCTCTGGATTACTTCAAGAGAACACACCCCTCAGTAATATTGAAGAATAAAGGTGAGCAAGAGTAAATCCCATGCTTATCCAGAAGAATAAACTGCTCCTCTTCCCAGAACTATTTTGTGGAAGATTCCACTAGCATTAATTGAAGACAATGGCAGCAATATAGAGGACAGCGAAGGGGTTGGCATGAGTCTGCCTTTTGGTGGACAGGAGGAGGGGGGAGGCAAGGTGACGATAGTTTGGTGTGTTTGAAGCAAGAGCTAGTGACACCTATAAGGAATAATTTAGTGAGAATGTTGCTGGAGAGACTAGGGGAGGATTAAAGATAAATTGGAAAGTTAGACACAAGAAAAACAGTGCCCTCTAGCCAGGGCCATAAGGGGTAGAGGTTTAGGCTGAGAAAGTAGAGAGTACATGTAAAGTATAATAACGGCCTGTCGTGACTCAAAACATGGTGGTTATAGATTGAACTATGTTATCTATTGAATTCAATCAAAAAAGAAGGATTGATATCCTGTCCCCTGTACCTGTTCTTGGGTTCCTGGTTTTTCTTTTGTTATATTAATTTGGCAACACCCAGGTAGAATGAGTCCTAAACTTAATCACTTCTGGTTTCTGAAAAAAGTGGGGAAAACACAAACTGACACCAGGCAACCTAGATGGCATGTGAGACTCCAAGTCAAGCAAAGGCACGTGGATTAGCCATAAACATGAGGAACTGGGAAAAAGGCTTATGGGCATGAATGAGACCCTCATTTACACTTTCAGCTTCTAGAACTGGGAAAATGAATTTTTTTCTCTGGTATTTTATTGATGGTAGCATTAAGTAACGAAGACCATGTAGGCAGTGTGTTGAATGCATCTAAAAATGTACATGGAAGCCATATATATTTTTGTGTGGGCATCACTGCCTCTGGTGGTAATGGGAGCTACCCGGTGCTGCTGCTGAAAGTCACCACTGGATTTGAACCGCCGAGCCCATGGGCCGCAGTCCCACACTCAACCACTTACTCCACCGGGGCTCAGCCCTGGAAGCCCTATTTGAAAGAAGTTTGGTGGTCTTGTTTTGAAAACTGGACACCAATAAAGATTAGCTAGGACCATAGACTGTGACTCACCTTTTGGCCAGCATTGCCTATCACATAATGAATGAAAATATGATCAAATCATAATATACATCCGAGGTAGATACATCTTCCTTCTGGCAGGCTTGTTTCACCTGAATAGAACTGTTTGCATAGCATTGTTTACACATGATTTCTTGCTGATAAACATTCAGTGCTAATCGTAGTTTAGGTGTCACCTATTGTATGTGTGCTGACCTAGAAAGTCAGAAGGCACAGCGGGAAAAATCAGCAGTGATGTTGGGACAGGCACCAAGACTCTTTAGTCAAAGTATGATATTCTTTCTATTGAACTGCATACTAGTACTATAGTCAGAAATCTTTGACTGAAAAATATTTCTTTTCTTCCCCATTCTTTTTTCAAACAGGGAGGGAAAAAAGACAGATCTGTTGGGTGAAAGGGTAATCTGGTACTCAGCCATCCAAACCTGCTAGCCTCTCCGAGCAGGGAGAGATGAGGTTTGCTACTCTGAAAAAGAATTACAGTCTTGGAAACCCACAGGGACAGTTTCCCCTGTCTATGGAGTTGCTCTGAGTTCGAATCGACTGGGTCAAAGTGATACATTCTCAGTATGATTCTGGCTGGCACTGTCCTATTAAGTGTTGGATTACTTATCGCTAGGCCAGCAGTTTAAATCCACTCGCTTCTTCATGGGGAAAATAAGAGGTTATCTGCTTTTGTTAAGATTTACGGCCTCGAGCTGAGCCCCGGTGGCGTAGTGGTTGAGTGCAGGACTGTGGCCCACAGACTTGGTGGTTCAAATCCAGCAGCAGCTCTCCAGGAGCAAGGTTGGGTAGCCCCCACGACCACCAGAGGGCAGTGATGCCCTCCCCGCCGTGGCCCCCCCCCCCAAAAAAAAGATTTACCGCCTCATAATCCTATATAAAGTCTCTATGAGTCAGAATTAGCTTGATGGCCTGTGGTTTGGTCTTGGTATACTTTCTTAGTAGAATGTATTTCTTCTCTTTCCCTCGCCCCTCTCTGAGAATGATTAGAGCTCCAACTCCACTAAAGTGTACATATATATATATATATATTCATGTCCGTAGTTTTATTTACAGTTATATTCATATTTATATACATTGACCTATCTCTACAGCTATAGATATATCTATCTATGGAGAGATACCCTCAGAAGAAAGACTGGCTGATCTACTTCCAGAAGATGATAACAATGAAAGATCCAGGGAGAACAGTTCTATTCTGACACACGGGGTTTGCCAAGAGCCAGCACTGACTGGATGGCATTTAGTTTGCTCCCCCCTCTCCTTCTTCCTCCCCATCTACTATCTGTCAACTACTTGGAGCAATCCTTTTCACTTTATATAGATGTACCGAGCCCAAGATACTAGTGAAACTTGTCAAAAGGTCTCCATCTGATTTGTTTTATCCTTCAGAGTAGAAGCAATCACAGAAAACCAGAGTGTTTCTTCTCATCTAGGGGCTGGCTTGTCACATTTAGCTCAAGAAGCACTCGTTGAAATTATTTACTGTCTCTTATTTGAGTTCTGAAAAAATAGATATTATTTTGAAACATCATTGAGTTTGATATATGTGTGTATATGTGTATGTGTATATATATATATACACATATGCAGAGAGAGATGTCATTAATTTATGCAATTGTCAGGATTAACCATCAGCTGCTTACTGTCTGTGGGTACATGCCATAGAGTGAATTCTCCTTGGGTAGCATAAGATTGTAAGATTCAGAAATATGTGATGACAAATGATTTGCTCCTCTATTTTCTATGTTTAAAGATAATTTGTTATGTTATAAAGTAAGGCTGTAGTGCAATCTATTTTATTTTATTTTGATGGTAGCCTTCCATTGAAAACATTATCAATTTTAAGCAATATAGTTCCTCTTTTACCCCAAATATGCATAAAGCTTCAAAACTCAGAGATTCTTGAAGATGCCTGAAAAAGCCCTAACTTCCCTGCACACAGTGCTATCATTAAGGAAATATGGACTTTGGAGATAATCATTAGTTCTCTGTGAACATCTAGCCTGAGATTTTGCCACCTACTATGTTTACTTTTTAATGACAATGTTGGGAAGTTTTCATGAAATTGAAATTGCCCCTTTGAAAAATTGATGTGTGAAGTGATCATATAATCTTCATGATCAGCTAGAAAATAGATGAAGTGAAAACTGGCATGAAGTGGAAATAAACAGAAAATCATACTGCAAATTTCTATACCCTCTGAAATTTTGTGCTGTAGGAGTAAAGTATCTAGTTATTGGCTACTGCTGCTTAAATTAGAAAGACACTTCTTTATGTTTTAGGTTGATCATAAATGGATTCTAATCATACTCTATGGACTCAGCCACATAGGATAGAAGATAATGTGGACATAAAAACATATTCAAAGTATGACATGTGTGGTGCCTGCCCTGAAAACCACTGAAAGTGGCTTGAGCAATTTCTATGAACCTGCACAGTTGTCTTTACTGGTTGTGAGAGATCAAGTAAAAACCAATACTTTCATATTTGAGAGCTTCCATGGGTCATGGCCAAGAAAGCACAAATAAAAACAAATCTGTCCTCAAAGAAGTACAACCAGCATGCTCTTTAGAAGCAACTATTGTGAGACTTTGTCTTAAGCTCTTTTGATAGGTTTTCAGGGCAGACCATGCCTGTAGAAGGACATCACGCTTGGTAAAGTGAAGGGAAAGTGTGTTAGTCCAGGTAGACTAGAGAAATAAATTCATGATATGCATATGGGTATAAGGGAAAGGCTTATGTACAAGAGGAATGGAACATTGAGAAAACATCCCAACCCAGTCTAGTCCAAAGTCATAAGTCTGATATTAGCCCATGTGCCCGATACCAGTCTATAAAGTCTCCTTCCGACTCATGAAGCACATGCAGTAGAGACATCCCGGCATTGGCAGGGGTCTTCCCATGGTTCCTGGTTTTCAGGGTTCATGGTCCATTAGCAGTATCCATTGGTGGTGGGAACATCTCAGCGTTGGCAGGGATCTATCTGTGGCTTCTCTGGTCCTAGAGATCTGGCTCCATCAGGGCAAGCCCATGTGGCCTCCTCTGTGGCTCCTCCATTCTCTAAGAATCAGGATTGATCAGCATGCTGTCATCGCGTCTTGTTGGTAGACCGACTCCAAGAAACTGAGAGTCAAGTTTCTCTTCTCCAATTGGGAAAAACCATGAGATTTCCCAGAAATCTCAGGAGAAAGCCATGCCCACACAGAGGCCCCATTGACTACTCCTTGACTATCTCCAGATTGACAAGTTAGACTCCACCCCTAGACTCCTAATCGTGAAATCGACATGAGTACATGACCGCCATAGGAAGCAAAAAGGAGCAAGTTCCCTTTTAACATGCGTTAGCATGGGAGTTGCAACAGTGGACTCAAACATGACCTCTGCACAGTTGGAGAAGGACCAGGCAGCATTTCATTCTGTTGAACATAGGGCTGCTATGAGATGGAACCAACTCTATATGATACCTAGCAACAATAGCAAGGATCAAGGCAGCAAGGTGTAGTGGGCTTTGAGTTGAACTTGCTAACCACAAGGTCAGCAGTTTGAACCCACCAGTCACCGTCATGGGGCAAAATAAAGCTTTCAAGATTCAAAAGTTCTACTCAGTCCTACAGGGTGAGTATGGGTTGAGGTAGAGTGCCTGTAATCTTGCTATACTCAGTGTAGAAAGAGAAGAAACTGGAAAAGAGAGAGAGACAAAAAAGACTTTGAGCACATCATTAGTGAAAGCCAGGAAGGTACAGTTATAATTTTCATGAGCTGAATAAAAGATTAATGAGCTCTATGTGTACTTTTGAGCTGATGTAATGAGACATCTAAAAGATGATTGTCAGTTGCTTAGACAGTGGTGAAATTCCAGAATTTTCCATAGGCTCTCTTCTCTGCAGCTTTGTCTCTGTGAATGTGTATTTTGTAAGGTGGAGATGCGGCCTATATTGGTCAGCTGCTTCCGTAGCAGTTCTGCATTTCTGACTGCTCCATGATTTGAGAATGCTGCACAGAGATTTGGTTGGACGGTGGGCTCCAGATTCCTGGCTGTGACACAAGTTGGTGCTGTTATTGTTAGGGACCATCGAATTGGGTCCAGCTCACAGCAACTCCATGCACAACAGAACAAAACACTGCTGGACCTGCCCCATGCTCACAATTGTGCTTACTTTCAAGCTCAATAGTTTACCAAGGGAGTCAATCTAACTCATTGAAGAGGTCCTGCTCCTAGAACTGGTATCTTTTGACCACATGACAAAGAACATGAGACAAAGCATTACCATCCTCACCTCTAAGGAGCAGTTTGGCTGTTCTTGTTATAAGAAAGATTTCCTTGTTCTTCTGGCATTCCATATCTGATTCAAGCCATGACCTTTCAATGGCCTTATATTCATGGGAAGATGGATTTTGTGAAACGAAGCCCTAAAAAAAACTGAAATATTTTAACTGTGGCCTTAGTAAATACTATTCAAAGTACTATGGGCTACCAGAGAAATGACTCAATCAGTCCTTCTGCTGAGCAACCAGAGTGTTCCACGGACGTGAGTAGGCCAGGACTTGGCCTTCCTCAGTTTGGGCATATCATCAGGAAGGATTAAAAACCTCAGTGAGATGCATGGACACAATAGCTACAACTATGGCACTAAAATGTTCATGCATATGGCACAAGACCAGGCAATGTTTTGCACAATTTTACATACATACATAAAACGTTACCATAAACCAGATAACATGAGTTAGAGTTGACTGGCCACGTTAGAGATGACTGCATGATAGCTAACCTCACAAACATTTAAAACAGCCTTAGGAGAATGTATCAGGTGCAGTTGTAATACATTCTAATATTGGGGGACAAGGTGCTTTGAATCTTTTCACTCCATTGACATCATGGTGCCATATTTCAGTTAGATTTCAAGTACTGACCCATTGATTCCTAAAATCAATTTTAACATTTCCTGTTACACTGATTAGGCTGAGGTTTAGACATCTTCCAAACTATGCAAAAGGAAGAGCTTTTTATCTATAGGTTTGTTTTTTATAAGTGATTTTTACAAATGAAATAGCTAAATATTTTCAACGCTGACACGGTCATTCTGGAAACATGACGACATTTTCAAAATTTTCCTTTAGGACTCCCTGGTGCCTCAATGAGGTAGATTTGAACTGCTGAGATTTGTTTAATATTGACAAGGTTATTTTAAGGGCTTTGAACTCTCAACCCAGAGCATTTCATTACCCGTGATTGCAGCATAACTTCTGAAATACCAAGAGCTCTCTTGCTGTTCTTGGGCTCAGGGAAATATAGCTGGTCCAGCAGGGCCAAAGACCTTACCTTTGAATGTGGCCCAGTGTGAATTGAAATGCAAAGTCATTACAGCCAGAGTATTTGAAATGGCCTTTCTGTTCTTAATTAGTGGACGCTTTCATTGTTGCCAACTACCTGGAATTGTGTGTGAAGGGGAATTTGCCTGGTTGCACAGGGCAGGGGAGGTGACAGACTGGGAGGCTCATTATCACTCACAGTGTGCTAGAAATGAAAGATTGAAGCAAAGATGATTAAAGCCCCAGCGACAGCACTCACAAATGAACTTCAGGAGACAAAGCCATTTAATGCAAATGTGGCAAGTTCTCATATTGAAGTTTGATGAAATTAAAGGCAATGCCAGGTAATCTCAACCATTGTTGAATCTTTCTTTTATTAAACCAGGGCTAACACAAGGAGCAGGAATTTTTCAGGTGCAGTAATTACTGTGGTACTTCACTGATGAAAGCCCTCTTGGGCAAAGCTCTCTTCTGATCTGGTTTCCATTTCCTCCTGGTTTCTGCTTCCAGCTGCTAAAGAATACACGCAAGCTCAGGAGAGGGAAATCTTACAGTTTGCCTGTTTATGAATCAACGCAATGAAAGATATGAGTGGGATTGGGCTTTTCTCACTTTTTAGTTGAGTTGAGAAAAAAATCCTAGATTATTTGGTACGTGTGACTTTAAGAGAACTCATTGGAACACCCATGTTGGTGAACACAAAAACAGAGAAAAACAACTAAATACCTGGTCTGACACTTTTGCATATTGTAAGATTGGAGATCTGGTGTTAGAGCTGGAGGAAGATAAGGAGCAAGATGAGTCCTCACATTGATTCTACCTCCTGATGATCACGGTAGAACTGTGCTTCCTAAGGTTTTCCGTCATTTTTTTTTTTTTTTTTTAGACAATAATCACCAGGTCATCCTCTAACACTCCTCTGGGTGGACTCAAACCTCCAACCGTGTGTTTAGCAGCTGAGCAAGTTAACTATCTGTATCACACAGGTATTCCTTAAGGAAGGTGATTGGGGCATTAATAGTGAAATAATACATACTGATAGAAAGGACAAGTTTTCCAGGTCTGGGATCCTTCAAATGGGGTCCCTGAGCCAGTAGCAAAAGCAGTGGCCCATGGAGCTTACTCAGAATTGCAGAACTTTCAGGTCCTTCCCTAGAGCTCCTGAGTCGGAATCAGTCATTTCATGAGATTCTTAGGAAATTCATAAGGCAATAAAAGCTTGATCCAGAGAGGACTCTTAATCGGGGCAATATGAAACCATGTTGTTATTGTTAGGCGCTGTCCTGTTGATTCTCATAATGACGCTGCGTATGACTGAATGAAACATTCCCTGACCCTGATCAGAGCTCTTAATCATTGCTATGTGTGAGCTCATTTTTGTTATGCTTGAGCCCACAATCTCACTGAGCATATTTCTGACTAACGTGATATCCTTCTCCAAGGACTGGTCCTTCCTGCTAAAACATCCAAAGAATAGAAGGTGAAGTTTTGCCATATTCTTGTCTAAGGATAATTCTGGCTATAATTTTTCCAAGACAGATTTGATGGTTTTCTAACAGGCCATGGTGTTTTCAATATTATTAGGCAACAGCATGATGCTATGGGTGATTGTAAAAATTAGACAATATCTATGTCTTGGCAAACAACAACAGCAGAGGTGTAAACCACAACCAAAAACAGTTGTCATGGAGGAGCTGTTGGATTTAAACTACTGACCTTGTGATGAGGAGCCATGTGCCTAACTACTACAAAGCCAGGCTTCCTTTCACCAAATTAAAGAGACTTATATTTATGCCTATTTAAAAGAAAGCGAGCTTAACAGATTGTGACCATTATTGAACAATATCATTAATATCAACTGCAATTGAAATTTGGTAGAGAATAAATAAAAATGTCTGCAATATTCCATTGACAAAGAGTTGGCAGAAATTTGAATTGAAATGCATCAAAAAGGATGAGAGACAAGGGCTAGGCCTGCTGAAACCATATGGATCTTGGCAGAAAGCAGAGAATGCCAGAACGATGTTTAGTTTTCTTTATTGGCTATGTAAAAACATTGAATAGTGTGGATAATAACAAAATATGGATAATATTGAAAAGAATAGGAGCTGCATAACACTTAACTGTGCTCACATGAAACTTTTACATAGACCCAAGCATAATAACATATACATAACAAGAGGCTTAAAGTTAAACAAGTAGTCATCTAGCAGGGAAACAAATAAGTGCACACGGAAGAAGCACACCAGCCTGCGTGATCATGGGGTGTTGATAGGATCAGGTATCAAAAGATCCCAAACAAACAATTACATCCATGCAAACGAGGGGAATTGGAGTGGAAACCTGAAGCTGATCTGTAGACTATTGGATACCTTCCCACAAAAGGGTCATAAGAAAGGGATGATTCAGTCAAAATTCAGGATAGCACTGATGACACACACATCATTCCTCTAGTTTCCTCCCTCCACTCTCATGACCCAGTTCTACCTTACAATGTGGGAAACAAACATTGGTACAGTCATGAACTCTTTTCATATGGCATTCAGGACAGATAAATAAAATAAAATAAGGTAATTATATATGCTTTTGAAAACTGGACAATAAATAAACTGGATAAGAATTGATGAATTTGAATTTTGGTGTTTGTGAAAAATATCAACAATGTCATGGAATGCCAGAAGATGAAACAAAACAGCAAAAGAAGTACAGTTGGTTGATCCCTGGTGTTGTAGTGCTTGTGTGCAGCACTATGGCCCACTGGGATGGAGGTTCAATTCCAGCAGCAGCTCTCTGAGAGCAAAGGCTGGGCCTCCTACTCCCACCACCAGAGGGCAGCGATTACCCCCCCCCCAAAAAAAAGGTAAGTCATAGATGTTCCTTAGAAGCGGGGTCCAGTGGAAAAGCAGATATTTGGAGAATGATGATGGCGGCAGGCATGTGAAGGTGTTTGGCACAGTATATGTACTTATGTATTGTGATAAGCAATGTAAAATGATGTAAAAAAAAGAAGCCTCTCAAATCCTTTGGACAGGTTATCAGAAGAGACCTGTCTGGCATGACATCTTGCTTAGGACAGTAGAGGCTAAGTGAAATAGAGGACGGCCACCAATGAGACTGACAGGCACAGTGGCTGCAACAATGCACTCAGACATAGTGATTGTGAGATGGTGCAGGACCAGTCTGTTATCTGTTGGGTTGTTTGAGTTGGATTCGACTTGACAGCACTTAACAACAGCAACAACAATACACAATTTATGCATATACTAGGTTTTGGATTTTTAGCATATGCCTGCATTGCCCAGATTTGTATTTCTTTTTTTTTGGCGGGGGGTGGGGGGTGGGCATCACTGCCCTCTGGGGGTTGTGGGAGCCACCCAGCCTTGCTGCTGCTGGATTTGAACCACCAAGCCAGTGGGTCTCAGTCCCACACTCAACCACAGTGCCACTGGGGCTCAGTCCCCCACATTTCTATTTCAATGCGGTGATTTGACTTTCTGACTTTTGATTGCATTTCCTCAGTTTATTCATCTGTATAATGGGAGTGACAATATTGTCCATTGAGAATTAGAGAAACTAATACAATATCCAACACATAATTGTAGCTTAATTTTCAGGTAGGATTATCTAAGCAAATCTGTCAGATATTATAGTCTTGGAAATGTACAGCGAAGGTCTACTCTGCCATATAAGGTTGGTATGAGTCAGAATTGACTTGATGGTAGTAAGTTTGGTTTGATTTGGAGCGAAAGCAGAGGAATTACACCAATGTTTGCAGTCATTCTGCTGATACTAATTGAGAAAAGGTTTTGTCACTTGGCCATATTATTTTTAGAAGCCCTAAACTTTGAATATAGGAAATAACACTAGATCGCATTTTAAGTAGTTTATAAACCAATTTGAATGCATTTTCATATTGCTAACAGATGAGCTCTTTGGACGTAGAAAACCCATTACTTATCTTTGCTTCCAGAAGCTTCTTCCATTTTGTTGGATCCTTTTTATTCTAACTCACTTTGAAAGCCAAGTCCACATCAGTAATTCTTGGATATATAATAATAGCCAAATTTGTGAGATTGAACTTCATTCTTAAAATTGATTAAGAAGTTTATATTAACTTGCAGTTTTATTATGGATATTTCTCCATATGACAGAAATTCTTGGATATATTTAAAATATGAGAAGATGGTAGAATATTTAGGATCAGCTGAGACAATAAGAATGAATTTATTCTTAAAATGTTCTTTAATGAAAGCTGTTTTTTCTTGACCCACTTTGCAAGAAGTTTTAAATGTGTATTTTGAGCATTTTCTTATGTTTCCTTCACTTTATTTCTCTTTATTTCTATTCTTCTTCCCTGATTTTTAGTGGCATTTCAATAAATATTGGTTTAAGTGGCTAAAAAATGAGGAAAAGTAAATCTGAATAGCACTTGGAAACTTCAGTGACATGCAAATTTATTTCAAACATAATAAACAAAACAAAACACAATTTGTTATCGATGATGACAGTAATCTCCCAAAATAGTGCATGTTATTAATGGTCCTATGTAAATATAAAGATAAATAAATATATCTGACCCACTTTCTGGAATGGATGTATGAAGACTTTTTTCTCTTGTTCTATTTCTCCTCTGATCCAGGTGTGTTGCTTTGAAGAAAGTCATTTCTTTACATAGGCCTTAGTTTTCTAATTGCTAAATCTCTAGTAAAGGATGAAATCTTATATCTTATATTCAACAATCTTCAAAATTCTAGGTCTCTCGGCTTAGTAAAATGTGCAAAAGAAGTAGAAAAGCATTTCTAGCCAACTATTTTAATTTTGACTGAGAGAATTGGGGTAGTTACTCATCATAAGACTGCCGGGGATAGAAATGTACATCTTTCCCCTGGATGCAATACATTTTCTGGGTAAAAGCAATACCTTTCCTTTAGGTTGAGGCAATCTTCAGTACTAGGACCAGTTGTGAGAGTGTTCATTTTGACTCAAGATTCCCTGTGTATTCTTGTAGAATTAGGCCCCAGAGAGTGTCCAATGGCTGTGTGCTCGGCAAAAGTTTTTCTTCTGAAGCACACCAAGGTGGACTCTGATCTCCAATCTTCAGCCTCCTGATGAACGGCCAAGCACATCTACCCTTTGTTTCTCCCTGAGACTTCCAGGCTATGCTCATTAGCTTCTTTGTCATATAGATTTTTATTTTCAAAACTCATTTTCCAGAAGCTTACCTCTCTGCATCATTGACAATATATTTGGCAATCTATACTGAATCAGGGGAAAGAAATATTTGGAATGCACCTGTATTATACTCAGAATCACTTGATCCATGTGTTCCAGGTTGGACAAAAAAGACTTAGCCAAGAGACACTGGAAGTCTGGAGTCAGTAGAGATGACTCTACTGAATTTCCTGGGCAGCCCTTTGCTCCCTTCCAAACAAGGAATTCTCCCTTATCTAGCCCCCTTGCCTTTTTATTTGTGGCTCCTCAAATAATGTACAAGATGAACAAATGGCAGCCAGAAAATCAATTGGTTCTTATATTTTTTCTAATCAATGTCTTCTTTCAAGTACCCACAGAGCATTCATAGGACATACACTAACTCTTCAACCTGTTGCAGTGCTTTGAAGATGGAAATTAAGAAACTGTTTGAAGTAAAGCAAACAGGCAAAATTTTATAATTGTATTCTCTACATGTGGGCATACCTTCTGCTGGCTTACAAATCTGTAAAGGATAATACCTCCCCATATAGGTTATTAATATCAGTAACATTTTTAGCGTTAAGTACATTGTTGGGTTTTTTATCTCAACTTGTTATAGCATTTTAGTGTTATGTCACAAAAGCAAACTGTGAGCACTATAAGCAATAGAAAATAGGCATGCTGAAGTAAAAAGAAAACCACAAGTCTATGGACAACCTTAAGATGTACATGAGGAGTATAACAGGCACATATTAGGTGCTCAAGAAATATTCTGCATGTAAAAATAATTTTCTAATTCAGTTCATTTGTAAATTGCTGTCAACCAGCAGTTTCACAGATGACTTATTTACTGCTTCTTGCCAACGAGGTTCAATTCTTTCCCATTTTATAATTTTAAAACTAATGCATTCCTACTACATACTTAGATTAGTGTTTCTGGTAAAAAATACTAAAAATATTAAGTGCTGGTGAGAGTGTGAGGAAGTGGAACCCTCATATGTTGTGGTGGGAATCCAAAATAGAACAGTCCTGGAAAACAGTTTAGCAGCTTCTTAAAGTTAAAAATCTATTTAATATATGATACTTCAATTCCACTCCAAACTATTTAGATAAATGAAAACTTATGCCCATAGAAAAACATATACATGAATGTGTATAGCAGGCACTATTCATTGCAACTTCAGACTGAAAATAGCCACCCAAATCTGCACCAGGTGAATGGATCAGCAGTGGTAAATGCGTACATTGGAAGCCACTCGATAATAAAGAACATAAGCAGAAACCTCAACACAGATAAAAGAAAAATTCAGTAAGCTATTGCCAAAGTTGTCAAAAATTTCAGCTTACTTGATTAGCAATCAAGAAAACTGAAAAGAAATTGATACATTTAGAATGATTGTGTGTGATAAATATCAAACTTTCAGAAGAATGAGTATGTCTTGGAGAAGTAAGCCAGAAGGCTCCTTAGAAGTGAAGATGGTAAGACTTAATCCTCACATGCTTTGGACATGTGTTCATGTGGATCTGGGCTAGTGGTGCCATTCAGCCAGCTTGCCTTGGTTATCATAAACTGATACTGACTTTTTTATCGAGTTCAGTGTCAAGTTGTTATAGTGGCACTTGGAATGAGAGTTCTCTCAAAGGTAGGCTGCTGGGCAGCACCCCAATGTGAAAATCGCAAATTTGCATGGTTTAATTTTTTCTAACATTCTCCTGGACAGCAGAATAATCTAAGTACCCATAGTAATTTTCATTTCACCCACAAATACAAAAAATGAGATGGAACTATAATTGTAATATTTAATTTTTCATTTCATAGAACATGCTATACTTTTTCAGTAATACTAAACATTTATTCTCTTGTGTTTGCCAACTCAGCAAAAAAACATGCAATGTAAAGAGAAAAAGAACCATACAACCAGAGTGTGGCACACTGTTATTTGTTTGAATTTTGTTTTATGTCCAAAATTCCCCTTAAATAATGAATGAATTATGCAATTCCTGAAAGTGTTTAAAGGGCTAAACCTATTGTCAGAACAATTTCTGTAATTTTAGCAGAAGTGGAAAGAAGTTTTTCAAAGATGAACATAATTTGTTCAGAGAAGCCACCTATTTCTAATATAATGAACACTATGACTATTACTTAATTGTCCTACCTCTATAAGAATGGGATTCTACTTCTGCAGTAAAAATTACTTAAGGATAAATCATGCAGCTTATGCTTGCATAAAACTGAAAACTGAAGATGTATCTATATACATATATGATTTATCACAGGGTCACAAGGATGGGTGGAGGGGGAAAGGGAAAAACATGAGGTGAAAAAAATAAGGACTCAAGTAGAAAGATAATGTTTTGAAAATGATTATGGAAACATTTGTACAAGGTTGCTTAATAATAATTAACTTATGAATTGCTATAATATCTATAAGAGCTCCCAATAAAATGATAAAAATTATCATTATACCAGATGTCCTAATCAGGAAAGATAAAATAAAAACAAGAGAATATGATTAACTGTTGAACTGCATGACATGACATGTGGATTATGTGCCAATGAAACTGTTATTAATAGTAAATAAAAGACAAAAGTTTTTTTTAATGTGAAGAGTATTGGAAAGTGAGGTTGCCAATCAAGAAGGAATATAGATTTTTTGTCCTATTTTTGTCCATGTGATGGATAATGTTGATGACTTTCCAACATTGAACCATGCCTGTATCTCTGGTATGAATCCTACTTGGTCATGTTGGATTCATTTTAGATATATTTCTGTATTCTAGTGGCCAAAAGTTTGTTAAATATCTTTGCATATATAATCATTAGAGATGTAGTTCTGTAATTTTCTCTTCTTGTGGGACATTTGCCTGGATTTGTTTTAAGTATCATTAATACTAACTTCATATAATGTTTTGAGGGGTTTACCGTTTACATGTTCTGGAAGAGCTTGTATAGGATTGGTGTCAGTTATTCTCCAAATGCTTGGCAGAGTTCTAATTTGAAGCCATCTGGATTAGGGATTTATTTTTAGCTGGTGGTTCCTTGATAACCTTATCTATTTCTTCATTTTCTCTGGGTCTGTTCATGTTCTTGATGTCTGTATAAGATAATTTGGGGATGAACTGTTTTCACAGATATTGGCCCATGTCTTCCAAGTTGATGAATTTGTTGGTGTATAGTTCTTAGTATTATATAATTAATCTTTTAGTTTCATTGAGGTTTGTTGTAATTTCCCCTGTTATCATTCCTCATCTTAGATATTAATGCCTGCTCTTTTCTTTCTTTTGTTAGGTTTACTAGCAGTTTGTTGATTCTGTTGATTCTTTAAAAGAACCAGCTTTTTGTTGTTAATTTTCCGTTTTTTTGTTTGGTTTTGTTTTCTCACTCATTTATATCCACCATAGTTTTTGTAACTTCTTTCTCTTGTTATATGAAGGATTATTCTGTTGACTGTGTTCCAGCTGTCGAAGGTTTTTTTTCCAATGATTTATTTGGGGGGCATCACTGCCTTCTGGTGGTGGGAGTAGGAGGTCCAGCCTTTGCTCCTGTGGAGCTGGAATTGACCCTCCATCCCAGTGGGCCGCAGTCCCGTGAACAACTACTATGCCACCGGGGCTCAGCCCTTTCCCAATGATTTTATTGGAGGCTCTTACACCTCTATAACATTCAATACATCACCTGTAACAAGTACATCTGTACACATGTTGCCATATTCATTCCCAAATATTTTCCACTTGAGCCCATGACATAAGCTCCTCTTTCCCCCTCTCTTTTTTAATGAATCCTTTTATTGTGGGCTCATACAACTCCCATCATGATCCATACGTACAGTGATTGTATGCAGGCTATATTTGCACACTTGTTACCATCATCACTCTCAAAGCATCCTTCCTTCACTTACGACCTCAGTACCAGCTCCCCATATTTCTCTCCCCTCCTCCATTCCTCTCCCCCATGAACCCTTAATAATTTACAAATTGTTATTACTTTTTCATTTCATTCACTGTCTAAGGTGTTCCTTTACTCCCTTCCCTGTTGTCCATGCCCCATAGAGGCAGTTATATGTAGATCCCTGAAATTGGATCCCCCTTTCTGTTCCATCATCCCTCCACCCTCCCAGTATCACCACTCCCACTATTAGTCCTGAGGGAACATCTATCCTAAACTCCTCATGTTTCTGACTCCAGGTAAATCCCCTGGATTTGTCAGGTAGAACTGGGATCATGTAGTGGATGGGAGGAAGCATTTGAGAACTAGAGGAAAGTTGCATATTTCATTGTCACTACACTGTACTTTAACTGGCTCACCTCCTCCCTGAAACAGGATAAGGGAATAACAATTGATTCAAAATCAGTGACAAGGTGGGTAAGAGAAGTCCAACAGGGATTAATCAAAAGTATAGTAACAGAGAAAAATTACTGAAAGAAACCCAAATGGAGGCTGAGCATGATGGTGGGACTAGAGGAAAGTAAAAGGAAATAGAGGAAATAACTGGGGGGTAAGAGGCATTTATAGAGGTTTGAATACAGGCATGAACATAGGTGGATATATTTATATGTTATGATGGGGAAATAGATCAATGAGCATATACCTATGAGGTTAGTAGTAAGACAGCACATGGGCATTGACTCTCCACTCAAGTACTTTCTCAGTGCAAGAATATTTTATTCTATTAAACTGGCATTCCATGATGCTCACCTTCCCAACATGATCACTGAAGACAAATGTGTGCATAAGCAAAGGTGGTAAAGAAAGCTGATGGAACCCGGCTATCAAAAGATGTAGCATCTGCGGTCTTAAAGGCTTGAAAGTAAACAAATGGCCATCTAGCTGTGAAGCAACAATGCCCTCATGGATGAAGCACACAAGCTTGTGAGACCATGAAGTGTCAAAGGGATCAGTTATCAGGTTTCCTGAACTAAAAATCATAACATTGTGAGCTCACTTTTGTGATATGATTGCTGACGACAAATGTGTGCATAAGCAAAGGTGGTGAAGAAAGCTGATGGTGACTGGCTACCATCTGGGGTCTTAAAGGTTTGAGTAAACAAGCGGCCATCCAGCTCAGAAGCAACAAAGCCCACATGGAAGAAGCACACCAGCCTATGTGACCACGAGGTATTGAAGGGATCCAGTGTCAGGTATCGAAGAACTAAAATTATATCATTATAAATGAGGAGGACTACAGATTGGGTCATCAATCAAGCCCATCAATAGGTGAAGCGACATCCTGTTGTAGGTTTTGTGAGAGGGTGTTGGCCATAAGTCTCTCTTCTTTCTTTATATGTGCATTTATTGCTATAAAGCACCCTCTGAAAACTGCCTTTGCTGTATCCCATAAATTTTAGTATGCTTTATTCTAATTCTTATTTGTTTCTCGAAACTCCCTAGTTGCCAAATTGACATATGGGGTAATATCAGACCTATGGACTCGATATGGACTGGGCTGGGATATTATCATAATGTACAATTACTCTGTGATATAAAGTTCTCTCTGACACATATAAGTGCTTCTGGATTTGTTTCTCTAGCCTACCCAGACTACTAACAGTCATTTTGCTGGGCCTTTCAATTGTTTCCAATACGTGTGTGTGTGTGTGTGTGTGTGTGTGTGTGTGTGTGTGTTGATGCCTTATCAAACCATATCACTGTGATTAGTGAGGTTTAAGTTTCTTTCAGTCCATTTGGATTCCTCTTGTTGCTTTTTTCTTGTCTGATAGCTCTGGTTAAGTCTTCCAACCCAATGCTGTATAAGGGTTATGAAAGGGGGCATCCATGCCTTGTTTGTGCTTGTAGGGGAAATACTTTCAATTTCTCTCCATTGAATGAGATATTGGCCATTGGTGTTTCATACATGTTGTGTTAGTTTGGCTTGGATAGAGAAACAAATTCAGAGACACGCATATGTCAATACTATTCCATAAATTCCTCTTTGACTCATGCAGCACATGCAATGATGCAGAATGCAGAAATATCACAGACCAGAGGGTGAAAAGTCTTATGATGCCTTGAGGATCCAATAGTGGTGGAAGCATATTAGCATTGACATGGATCTACATGTGGCTCCCCAGCTCCAGACCTCTGGGTCTATCTGTGTAGCACCATGTGGCTTGTCAACAGATATGTGTTGCAGGGAAAGCCTATATGTCCTCCCTCCAGTGAGCTAATTATCTTCTTAGAGCCTCCAGATGAGGTCATCAAGCTGTGACCTGTTAAAAGAACAGTCTAAAAAATTAAATGCACAGAAACTGACAATACATTACTTAGCAAGTACTGGAAACAAATAAGAGTAAAAGCACATCATAACAAAATATTTGGGACACAGCAACTGCAGTTCTCATAGGGCAATGTATAGCAACCAATTAATGTATGAAAAAAGGGGAAAATCATAATCAAATGTGAAGCCATCATCTAACGCATAATTAGAACACAAAATACCAAGAAGACTTCAACTACCAGGAGAAAAAAATTCATAAGGATTAGAGAAACAATAAATAGACTGGAAAACAGATAAACAATGGGAAAAAAAAACAAGACAAGAAGTTGAAAATATCAACAAATCACTGGCAAACTTAACAATGGAAAAGATAGAGAAGATGCAAATATCAAGAAGGTGAAATGGTTGACATCTCAATAAAATCATTTGGAAGATAAATGAAAGTGTCTACTCAAAGCTGAAGTCTAGATTAAATATAAAAAATTATAGAAATATATAATATAGAAAATTAATGAGTATTGATGTAGAAAACCTTAAATGACCCACAACAAAAGAAAAATATAAACTTGGTCATTATGAATCTTCCAAACTGAGGGGTTCATCTGTCCTGGATTCCCTGTACGTCTAGTTCTCATCTCTACCAGAGTATCTCTTCCAGTACAGCTGGATTTGTAAGGTAGAATTGGGATCAGGATAGTTGGGGAGAGGAAGCCTTTAAGAACTAGATAAAAGTTGAGATACTGGCTGAGTGGAGGGAAGGTAGGGCAAAGAGGATGAGCCAATTACAAGAATCTACACATAACCTCCTATCTGGAGGATAGACAGTAGAGGAGTTGGTGAGGGAAGAGGCAGGCAGCATAAGATATGACAACATAATAATAATTTATCAAATATCAAAGGTTAGTGAGGGAAGCAGAGTGGGGAGGAAGGGGAAAAGCTGATGAAAAGCTGATGTCAATGGCTCAAGTAGAAAAGCAAATGCTTAGAAATGTTTAGAGAATGATGATGGCAGCAGGCATGGGAAAGTGTTTGGCACAATTTATGTATGTGTGGATTGTGATAAGCAATGTATGAGCCCCCAATAAAATGATTTAAAAAACTCTTCCAACCAAAAAATGCCAGGGTCAATTGACTTCAGCCAAATACAAGCATCTGAGGATAGCAAACACCAATTCTACACACACTATTTGAGAATATATAAAAGAACAACAAACTATTGAACCCATTTTATGACCTCATCTTATAAAGTAAGCAAAGCTCTAATGCCAAAATTAGGCAAAGATAACACAAAGAGAAAACTGCAGACAAATATCCCTTGTGAACATAGATGATAATTCAATATTAGAAAAAAATCAATAGAATCAACCATATAAACAAAACAAAAATAAAAACTATTAATCATATAAATCAAAAAAGGGTGTTTAAGTATCCAGCATCTACTTGTGAAAAAAAAAGACTCAACAAAATAGAATTGGAAGTGAAATTTGATTGCTATACGTTGGCCTCTGAGAACTGTGGTTGCTGTGTCCCAAATATTTTGTTATGCTATTTGTTTACTGTTATTTGTTTTAAGGAATTTAAAATTTTCATTCCTATTTCATCTATTATCCAGTAGTTGCTAAGAAGTGTATTGTCAGTTTCTGTGCATTTAATTTTTTACACTGTTCCTTTTATTGTTGATTTCTAATTTATAGTGTGTTATGAAAAAAATGAGTTTAGATTCTCTTTATTTTTTAAATTTATTAAGGTTTGATTTGTGACCTAACATATAGTACAGTCTAGAGAATGTTCCATGTGTACTAGAGTGTGTATCATGCTGACATTGGGTCACTATTCATATGTATAGGTTATTTTGTTGTGTGTAGATGTGTGTGTGTTTGGCTTTATTTGTTTCTTCCTATATCACTTTGCTATTCTTTTATAAATACTTATTATTAATTGGGACATAATGCATATATCATATGTCCAGCAGAATTGTGTAGTCGCTACCACAGTCAGTTTCCAAAAATTCATTTTCTTCTTGGACTTCTTGACATCTCCCTTCCCCCTGCCTTCCCACTAGTATACCCCCACCATGGCTCCCCACCCCCTGAAACCCTTATTCGACTTGCTTTCCCTATAGGTTCATCAATCCTGGGTTTCATTTACCAAAAAAAAAAAAAAAAAAAAAAACATATAACACAACTTCAAGAGAGTGACCCCCAAGGATAAAACATCTCTGAGATAAACCCTTATCTGAACAAAATAAAACAGAATGCTCGTCACAGGTTTGCCGGACTAATATATATCTTAATACAACATATAAGGCCTTAAAAAGCAAGACCATGTTTGTCTATTTACCAACAGTTCAACAATCTTTGTACAGTTGGCTTTTGTTTACTGTATTTTCTGAATTAAGTCCTCAGGTTATAAGTGTGTCTGAGGTAGAGTCCAATTCAACCAATGGTATTATCACATGAAATCTCACTGAAGTAGCCTCTAGAGCAAGCTATGCACTTTGGAGATCCATGATTCAGTGTCCCAGAACTCCATGGCACCCTATCTGGGTCTCCAGGATGCACCCAGAAGCCCGGGTCAATGTGGCCCATTCCATACATACCGCCAAATACATTCCCTATGCCTTACCCACCCCCATTGTGTATGTCAAAGCAATTTCATTCATTCATCCTCCACAACTGAAAGTTGTTACCCCCTCTTTTCCTACCCACATATATTTGTGTTCCCCCAGAACTTTGCTCCTTTTTCCCTCTCCTGAGTTGTTTTTCCCATTAGTATCCCTCATCACTCTAATAGGGCTGTCTATCTGTCCAGGGAACCTCATCATAGGCTTTCATGGCAGCCACCATATGCAACATTCCCTTTCATTCCCTTGACCATTTGATTCCAGTTGCCATGTGGCACCCCATCCTCTGGCTAAGTGCCTTTCAATATACTTACCTTGAGTGGATGGTGATGGGTGTATGGTTCACTGGCACTGATTAGACGCTCTACCTGACTGACCCTTCAGCCAGCATACTGGATGCCCTAAAAACCTGAACTAGTGCCTGTTCTGCTACTTGTTCCTACAGCAGTAGACTCGTACAGTAATTGTTCTTTTACAATTGACTAACTTCACTCAACATAACATCTTGCAAATGCCTCTACATCTTGAGGTGTTCCACAGTTTCATTGTTGTTTTTTAGGAACGTGTAGCATACCATTATGTGTATTTGCCAGAGTTTTTAAAATTCAATAATCTACTGCCGAGCTGTTCCAGCTTCTTGCTATTGTGAACTGTGCTGCAATATGGGGGAACAAACATCTCTTCATGATCTGTCTCTTATTTCTTTTGGGTATATGCCCAGTGTAAGGGTCCTATGATATTTGTTCGGTGGTTGTACATAATTACAAACCCACCAGCAGTGAGCAGGAGTTCCAGTCTCACCACATCCTCTCCAACATTGGTCATTCTCAGTTTTTTATTTTGGCTACATTCATAGGTTTTAGATGGTATCTTATGGTTGTTTTTACTTGTATTTCCCAGATGGCTAGTTACAGGAGCATTTCCTCATGTGTTTATTAGCCATCTGAATGTCATCCTTTGTGAATCCTCTTTTTGGGTCCTTTGGCCACCTTCTCAGAAGGTTATTACATTTTTTTCTTATTGTAGAATTATAAAATTCAGTAGAGTTTAGTAACTCATCCTTGATTATTTTGTTACTTTTGACACTCTGTGGGATATCTTTTTCCTCTTTTAATAAAGTGTTTCTATGTACTCAAGTGTTTTATTTTAATAGTTTCCACTCATCGATTTTTTTTCTTTCACAGAGTGTGTTTCCTTTGTTTTCTCTGATAGTTCATGCACTCTCTGCACTAGAGCACTTAGATTTATTCCAATTGTCTCATTAACTACCCTGATAGCTTTGAGTTGTACATTTGGGTCTTTGATCCTACTTGAGCTTGTTTTTGTGCATGAGGTGAGATATGGGTCTTGTTTCATTCTTCAGCAGGTGAATATCCATTTTTTTCAACACCATTTATTGAAGTGGGCATCTGCTTCCCATTTAATGTTTTTTTATGCTTTTGTAAATATTCAGTTACCTGGATGCGTATGTTTTTATTTCTTGTGTTCTGTCATGATTTATTGATTTGTCTATTTGCCATTATACCTATACCAGTCTGTTCTGACAACTGTGGCTGTTTAATAGGTATTGAGGTCAGGCAGTTCAAGTAGCCCTCCACCACTACGACCACCACCACCTGGCACTGTAGTCAGAGAAGATGAATTAAATGATCTCTATGTTTTCTAATTTTCTGAAGCTAGCTTTATGTCCCAGTATGTGGTCTATTTTAGATTATGGCCATGTATATTGGAGAATAAGGTGTACATCTTTTGCTGATGGTTGGAGAGATCTATAAATATCCAGGAGATGGAGTTATTCAGTTATGTTGTTCAGCTATTCCATATCCTTACAGAGTTTCTTACTTGTTCATCTATTTTTCTGTGATAATGGTGTATTGAAATCACCTACTATACTTGTTGATCTGATAATTTGTCTTCATCTCTTTGCGAATTTGCTGATGCATTTTGAGGGTCTTTTTTGGATGAATATATGTTCATTTTGGTTATGGATTCCTGGTCTATTGACCCCTTGAGCATTGTGAAATGCCCATATTGTGTCCTATGAGGTGTTTTTTGGTTTTGTTTTGCTCTGTTTTTTTATTAATTAAAAATCATTGTATTAGGGGCTCATACATCATTTTTCCAATACATAAATAATCATACTGTGACAAGAACCCTCGCCTATCCGCTACTATCATTACTTTGGTAAAATTTTCACCATCCTTTTACTCTGAATCCATGTTGTCTGTAACTTTGAGATGTGTCTCTAGAAGGTATCAGATTAATGGATCGCATTGTCTAATCCAGTCTGCTTCTCTTTGTCTTTTAACTGGTACATTTAATGCACTGACATTCAGTGTATTGTTTAAATGTAGTTTACTTGCTGTCATCTCATATTACTTATGTTTTATCTTTACTTTAATAGGGTGGTGTGTGTGTGTGTGGTTTATACTTCCTTAATAGAACTGCAATGTTTTGTGTGCTGTTTTCAGTGTGCTTGTTTCTGGATATTTTTACACCCTGTGGTGTCTTATGCTTGAGTACTATGGTGGTAGGTTTTATGTCCACAAACAAACAAACAAAACTGGAAAGCATTTTTTTGTATGGCTGGTTTTGTTTTTATGAATTCTCTAAAGATTTTCTTATTTGAGAAACTTGTATTTATGCTTCAAATTTGATCAAGAGTTTTGCTGGATAAAGTATTCTTGGGGTGCAGCGGTCTTTCAACTTTCAGAAATTAACTCTTTCGTGCATTGTTTCTGTGGAGCAGTCTGAGTTTATTCTCATCTAATAACTTTTATATGTGGCTTTTGCCCTCTCTGTCTGCTCTTTTGATTCTCTTCTTTTTCTTGAAGTTGGATGATTTGACTACTATAGATTTTGATGTCTTTGGGAGTTGGTGGTGTTAATCTATTTGATGCTCTCTCTGTTTCTGGATGGTTATTGTCTCCTGGTTTGTAATATCAGAGAAATTTCTCCCAGAATTCCCTTCTTATTACTACTGTAGGCTTATTTGTTTCTACCTGCTCATGCAATCCAATAATTCTAATAGTATTTATCTTCATGGTATTCCTCATCATCTTCATGTTTTTAAAAATTCTTTTGTTTGTTTGATTATTTCTCTTGCTTGCTGACTTCTGCTAGGTTGTCTTTGAGTTCACTTTTTCAATTTTCCATTGCTTCTATTCTCTTGGTCAGATCTTATACATTATTATCATTTTTTATTTCTCCTACATCATCCCTTAACTTCTGGATTTCTTTGGGTTGTGAAGTTTCTAGTATCTCAAATTTTCATCTGTTTTCAGGATTGACTTCCTAATCTTTTGTAAGGTCATAAACATCATTCTCTTGAGCACTCTGTCTCACAATTCAAGGATTTCTTCTTCTGCATATTCGATTGGGTTTGGATAGTCTACAGTTTTGGATTTTGTTTCTCTTGATTTGTTGTGGTAGCTACTACTGGCTGTTGTTTGTGCTGTCTAGTGTTTGAGCTGCAGGGGATGTGTAGGCTTTGGGGTTATATAGGGGGGATGAGTTCACTCTTTAGGTGATAGGAGGATTATATAGATGCTGGAAAACATAGTGTGTGTTGATGTGGAGAGAGTGATAGTTGGGTCAATAGGAGGAATAGGAGGTTTTAAGATGTGATATTAACTATACTAAGCTTTCCTATTCTGCTCAGTAATTTTTGATGAGCTGGAGGAAAGGGTTATAAGATATGTGATGTTACTTGATAAGAAAGTGTTTGTTACTGAGGTGGAGGAAGCAGGGTCTTGAGGAAATGAGGATTTGAGTATGTGAGAGTTATACTAAATCTACCAGAGTCACTATGGACCCTGTATACTATACAGGGAGAGTACAGCCCGTTCCTTACTTTGTTTATAACAAACTTCCTTTAATTGTTTTTTTTTTGTGTGTGTGCACAACTCAGTATTTTCTCCTTCTTTTGTGTGGTCTCAGGATGGAAATAGGCTGTTGGAGTGGGGGCCCAAGTTGGAGGTAGAGGAGGAACTTCCAATCAGGAAGTGGTAATACTAAGTAAACTGATTCCCAGCATTCTCTAGTTGCCTAGGTAGGATAGTGGTAATGACTGAGAAACTTGGAAATGTTGGCTTCTGGTTCTTCTGCGGGGAAACTTGTGGTTTTCTTTCACAAAAGAAAATAGAAACAAATTTAATAAATTATTGGAGCCTGATGCTGGTTCAGTTTGTTTTCCTCACTTATTGGGGCCAGATCCCTTTAGAATTAGCTGGGAATTGGGGTGTCCATATCTATCTGGACACTTGCATTTTTCTTTTTCTTTTTTTTCCTCATCACTGCCCTCTGGTGGTCATGGGAGCTACCCAGCACTGTTCCTGAGAGCCGCTGCTGGATTTGAACCGCCAAGCCCACTGGCCGCAGTCCCACACTCAACCACTTACGCCACCAGGGCTCAGCCGACACTTGTATTTTTCAAGGAGGATAAGGAACAAGACTCTTATAAGGGAGCACGCTATGTGTACTCTGGTATCCAAGGCTTCCACACGTCTTCAAGGACTTGGGGCGATGGGCTTCACTTGGGGGACTTGGGAGGCAGTCTGTCTTGAGATATTTCACTATGCTGGTGAGTTGCAGAAGTAAGGGAGAGGCTGATGGTTGCCAGTCAAGGCTCCACTCCAGTAGGGAAGAGGAAGTACTGCATGGGTGGAGTGAGAAGGGAATGACTAGTTGAGCTTCACTGACTCCAGGGATACATATGAAAGCCAACTAAAAAGAAGGAATGGTTAAAGGAAAAAAAAAAGGACATGGGTAGAGAGAGAACAGGGCACTAACCCACCCAAAGGGAGGGTATTGCTTATATCTCCACAGGGCAAGAGCGACCAGTCTTCAACACCGTGTTCCAAGGTGTGAATGCAACATACTGGCATGAAACAGGGAACCGAGAGAGACATCTGAGTGGTCGACTCCAGTCCCAACTACATGGAAAGCCCCTCTCTCCACCCACCCCCCACCCCCCCGCCAGAAGAATTCACTTCAAAAGGCAGTGTGAAGCTATTGCTCAGGGAGAGGAACATGTCTGATCAGAGCACAGAGGACCAAATGAAGGGGAAGCAGGAGAGGGTGGAGTCTGGCCCCCCAAGCCCCAAGGATGATATTCCTGCGGAGAACAGCTAAAGCACAGAAAAGACCATTGGGCTGTCCCCACTATGAGACACTATGTCCCTCAATGACCCATAGCACTATAGGGAACAACTGGAGACACTGTGTAGGAATTGTGCCCCATATGATCCCATCAGACAGTGATAAAACTCTAAAGACATGCAACAGTACAGCAAGGGGGGTAGGGCAACAAAGTCTCCAGGGAATACCAAAAATAGACTTTGGGGCAAGGGTATGGCACCACAACAGTCTCAATAGGAAAACAGTCCCAAAGATCAAGAAACAGACCTTGAACTATTTATAGACTTTTCTTTTTTCTTTGTTCATTTTTGTTATTATTATTGTTTACTTTTGCTGCTTTTTTAATCTCAGTCTTGTTTTTTGTGCATACCACTATCTCTGCAGGTCTCTCTAGATAAGATAGGCAGGATAAACAGTCTATAGGAGAAAACAATGAGACCCATGGGTTATGAGAGAGGGGGAAAACAGAGAATAGGAAACGGGTGTTAAATCCAGAGACAAGGGAACAGCAAGTGATCTAAAATCCAAATGAAGGCTGACTATGAAAGTAGGATAATAGGAAAGTAAAAGGAAATAGAAGCAAGAACGAGGAGGCCAAGGACATTTATGGAGGTCTAAATACAGATATGTACATATGTAAATCTATTTACATATGGCAATGGGGAAATATATTTATGCACATATAATTATAGGCTTAGTATTAAGATAGAATATGGACATTGGGCCACTAACTAAGTACTCCCTTAATATAATAACACTTTGTTTTATTATCTTGCCATTTCATGATGCTCACCTTCCCGAAACAATCACTGAAGACAAAGTGGGTGCATAAGTAAATATGGTGAAGAAAGCTGGTGGTGCCCAGTTATCAAAAGATATAGTACCTGGGGTCTTAAAGGCTTAAAGATAAACAAGTGACCATCTAGCTCAGAAGCAACAAAGTCCACATTGAAGGAGCACACCAGCCTGTATAATCACAAGGTGTTGATACAATCAAGCATCAGGCACCAAAGGAAAAAAAATTATATAATTGTGAATGGGGGTGGGGGTAGTAGAGTGGAGACCAAAACCCATCTGTAGCAAATTGGACATTCCCTTACTGAAGGATTACAGGCAGATGAGTCAGTTAGGATGCAGTATACCACAGATGAAACATACATCTTTCTGTAGTGCTTTAATGTTTCCTCCTCTCCCACTATCATGACCACAATTCTACCTTATAAATCCGGGTAGTCCAGAGGGTATACCCTGCTACTCATAGCTGGAAACACAGGGAACTCAAAACAAATAAGCCCCTCAGGACAATTAATGAGAGCAATGATACCAAGAGGATAAGCAATAGATGGAGGGAGAAAGGGGGAGCCAATCACAATGATCTACATATAATCCCCTCCCTGGGGGATGAAAAACATAAAAGTGGGTGAAGGGAGACATCAGTCTTTCTAAGACATGACAAAATAATAATAATTTCTAAATTATCAAGGGTTTATGTGGGAGGAGGGGAAATTAGGAGCTGATATCAAGGGCTCAAAAAGAAAGAAAATGTTTTGAAAATTATGATGGCAACAAATATACAAATGTGCTTGACACAATGGCTATATGGACTATGATAGGAGTTGTATGAGCCCCCAATTAAATGAGTTTATAAAAGATATAAAAATATCATTGCCCTGGGAAAATATACTGGACATTAGCCCTTTAAAATATGAATAAGCAAGGATGTTACTTTGAGGGCTTACATGCGTCTAGTCCCATTTATGGTATTTTCAATCAGCTTCAAATGCTTGTAAAAGTTGGACATTGAATAAAGAAGGCAGAGAATAAGAATAGATAAATCTGAATTATAGTATTAGCAAAGATTATGTCAAGTATCATAGACTGTCCAAAGAACAAGCAAATCTCTTTTGGAGGAAGTACAGCCAGAATGCTCTTTAAAGGCACAGATATCATTTTACTTCATGTACTTTGCCCATGTTATCAGGAGAGACCAGTCCCTGAAAAATGACATCATTCTTGAAAAAATAGAGGGGCAATGGAAGAGAGAAAAGCCCTCACTAAGATGGATTCACCCACTGGTGGCAACAATAGGTTCAAATAAAAGCAATATCCTTGTCTGAGCTCATTGTTGTAGTTGGGTGTCATTGAGTATGCCTTAACTCAATCAGCACAGACACAGGAAAGAGTGCACGTAGAACTGATCACATCTGAGTAAGTCCAAGGGAGTCTATCAGTGTCAGTTTCTTGATTATGATTTTATACTATCATTTGCAAATGCTATCATTGGGATGCTGGCTGAAGGGTGTAAGGAATCTTCCTGTGCTACTTATTGCTGTTGCATGCCAATCTTCAATCATTTAAAAATTAAAAAGTTAAGAGAAAAACCAATTCACATCAAAAAGAAAATCAGAGACGGAGGTTTGTAAACCCCCCTGGGATGCTCAGAGTGTAGGTCTCACATCTGACCTTCTAAATTGTTGATCTCCTGGTCACAGAATGCGAGCTCTACGTGGGCGATTCTTCATTGATGTCCTATCCCTGGAAGTCCTCTGCACTGTCCAAGGTCCTGTTTCTGGAATGCTGTTCAATTCTGGGTAATGTTTAGCTCAGGTTTCTTTCCTGCTCTTGTAGATTTTCTGTCCAGACTGTTCCCTTGAGCATTTTCCAATACTGCTCTTCCTTTCCTATTGCCTTATCACTAAGTACTCTCATTTCTTCCTCGTTTTTTAGAGATCGTTTTTGGTACACAAAATTCTTTGCTGACCTTTTTTCTTACAAAATTATATATATATATATATATATGTAATCTCACTCCATGGTCTTCTTCTCGGTACAGTTTCTACTGAGAACTTCGAGCTTATATGTAAGGATTTTTTTTTGTTCTTTTGTCCTTATCTGCTTTCAGGATTCTCTCCTTGAAATTACAGAATTTGGCTATGACATGTCATGGTGTTTTTCTTTTGGAGGCCTATTCTGTTTGGGCTCATCTCAGCTTCTTGAATAAAGATTTTCTCCTCTTTCACCTTGTTAGCATATTTCCCCCAGAGTTCTCCGTACAATTTTATCTGTAGATTTTGTTTGCTTGTTTGTTTTTGTTTTTTTTCCTGCCCTGGAATCCCAATGAGATATAAGTTGTTCCACTTGATAGTGCGTCGCATAATTCTTAGGCTTCCAACAAATTCCTTTGCTCTTTTTGTTAATTATTTCTCTCAATAGTTGTAGTAAGGAAAAGTGTCGTCAAGCTCACCAATCTGACATTCCACTTCTTCAATTCTATTACTCTATTTTACTTTGTTTTCTTAGCTTATTAATTTTTTGATTCTATTTGCTGCAGGGTTTCTAGTTTTCCAGTTGTTCTGTTGAACATTTCCCCCACACCTTCAAAGTTCTTGAACATCAGTCTAGAGGGGCTGTAGGAAGAAGACGAGCCAGTGTAGCAACAAGGAAATATGCAACTTTCCTCTAGTACTTAAATGCTTCCTCCCACCTACTATCATAATCCCAATTCTACCTTACAAATCCACCTAGACCAGGAGCCAGAAACATGGGGAATTCAGGACAGATAATTCCTTCAGGATCAGAGGTGAGAGTGGTGATACCAGTAGGGTGGAGGGAAGGTGGAGTAGAAAAGGGAACCAATTGCAGGGATCTACATATAACTTCCTCCCTGGGGTGTGAACAACAGAGAAGTGGGTCAAGGGACACCTTGGACAGTGTATGATATGACAAAATAATGTAAATTATTAAGAGTTCATTTGGGAGTGGGAATATGGAGGGAGGGAAAATACGGGTAGCTGATACTGGGGGCCTAAGTGGAAGAAGGATGCTTGGAGAATGATGATGGCAACAAATATGCAAATGTGGACTGCATGCAATTGATATATGTATTGATCATGATAAGAGTTGGATGACCCCCAATAAAATGTTTTAAAAATTAAAAAAAAAGAATATTCCTTTGGATTTGACCGTTACCCCATTGTTTTTGCCTCTCTCTCTCTCTCTCACTCTCTCTCTCTCTCTCTCTCTCTCTCTCTCTCTCTGTACTGCAATGTCCTGTGTTTTCCGTGGAATCATGATACAGTTTCAGCTGTTAGTATTAGGAGGGATACTGGGTCAGGAGGGATATTTGGCTATGTCTAGCAGTGATGTAAGTATGAAAAAAGGAGAAAGTTAATGAAAGAGAAAAAGGAGTATAGTACATGAAAAGAATATATAATAATATGGGAAAATGAGGGGAAAAAGTAGAAAAGATATCTATTTCAAGAAAAGAATGACAAAAAGGAAAAAGAAGAAGAAAAAAGGGAGGGCTCTTTCTGTGTGGGTTATACTATTGACTCAAGAACTTCAAAATAGAGGATTCGTGAGCTGAAGTGAGAAGGCATCGGGGTCACACATCTACCTGGAAGTGTCTGGGCTAGTCTGTGAGAGAAAGTGCTCTGTTTGCCAGACCCTGCCAGCTGCCAGGGTGTGTAAATATTGATGGCTGAGCCTAGGCCTTCTTGCTGGTACAATGGCAAAAGAGCACCTACGTTTAGCTTACCTTTCCGGATGTGTGACAAGAAGAGATAACCCTCGCCATACCAGACTCTTCTTGCTGGTGGACCTATCAATGGACCTGGTTACATAACAGGCCTCTCTGCTTGTTGGAGGGGCTCAGTCTGGCCTGGAGCCTGGACATAAGAGAAGAAGCAATGCAGGGAGGTTTATGAATAGTCCTCTCCCATCTTCTTTATATTCTTCTCACTCCCAGAGGTTAGGAGATGAAGATATTTCAGTTTAATCTTTTTCACTGAGATTGCTGGCCTCTTCTTCATATCAATTCTCACCTCGTAGTACAGGGATCCAGTTTTGTGTAGGTGCAATTGGCCATTTTACACAGGGCTGGAATATACTCTTCCTAATTAAATTTCATAACTTTACTATCTCATCTAATTCATTAAAACTTAATCTTATCCTTACAGAATATATTTGTTTGTTAAAGAAAATATATTTCTGCATTTTAGGATGACTTTGTTGGTTAGCACAATGTATTAAGTTTAAAGGAAAAAGATATTTGGGAAGCGACATTCAAAATATTTATCATCAGAGATAAAGGATGGATGTATAGATTTACATAAAGGTAGATTGCTGCTTCTAGGTCAGTTTTGGTTCTATGTAGAATACAATCAAATATAGGCTTGTCTTGTACCATTTTCATCATGACCAGCATTTTCCAGTCTATCATTACAGTGATTGTGCCATTCAATCTCGCTGAGGGTCTCCTTTGCCATTTCTGGTCCTCAACCTCACCAAATTTGATGTTCTTCTCCAGGAATTGCTCTCTCCTTGTTAAATATCCAAATTAAGTGAGACAGAGAAAGTTCTATTGTGATTTATGTGGTTTCATTTTGTTAATTACTGGAAGTTGATCAGTAGGCCTTTTTACCTTGTCTGTCAGAGGCTGGAAGCTCTACTAATCTAAACTAATCTTTTCTGTCCATCTATCACCACTGGTAAAGAACCTAAAATAAAACAAGGAAAACAAACAAACAAACAAACAAAAAGCCAAAAAACAAAAAACAGGGCTGAACCCTGATGGTGTAAGTGGTATTGAGTGCAGGACTGTGACCCACGGGTTTGGCAGTTCAAATCCAGTGGCGGTTCTCAGGAGCAGCTGTGGGTAGTTCCCACAACCTCCAGAGGGCAGTGATGTCCCCCCAAAACAAACAAACAAACAAACAAACAACATGTACAACTTCCTTAGTCCATGACAAAGTATAATAAATGGATTTATTTTAAAAACACAAAAGGAGGACAAAATGTGTTGTAAAGCCACAATCTTGTTGATTAAGTTTATATGTAACATGGGAAGAGTAAAACATCTCTTTGAGTCCTTGGATGTGGATTGCTAGAACAAGAGGAGTGGGATGAACCTTTGGAGGTCAATTCAGGGGCAATCATTATCTCAGTACAACCATAATTGAATATTCCCTTGGGAAGACTTCACACAAAATCTCACTATGGCAGTGATCAAAACACTAAGGGCACAACTACTGTGCAAAAAGATAATATTTTTGATCACATATATTAAAATGTATCACCACTTACTATTATGCATTGCAAATGCTGTATAACTGTTATTACATATATGAATTATGATGCATCTAATATTTTATATCAATGAATAACATAATATTATATATTATTTAAGTATATTGTGTCCTATATGTAAAATATATTAGTACATTTAAATTAATATATTCGGTTTAGGGATGAGCATAATGAAGTGTTCTGGAATTCCTATTCTTCGCAGTGTTATCCATAGTTATGACCTACACAGTTGTATGGCTTTGCATAGTCAATGGCCTTATTGATGATGTGCTGTTTAAAAATAAAGCTAGTCTAACTTCTTAGTTTTGAATCCAATCCAATTCCAATATACTTTCTACTTATTAAAAACAAACAAACAAAACAGCTTTTCACTTTGGGTTTCATGACTGGGGCCCTTCGATTCTTCTTATCTTTTTCCTCCTTTCTGTTACTTTTTCGAGCTTTCTCCCCACCATTTGTTTCATCAAATTGGTGGTCTTTTCTGGGTTTGTGGAGAGCTTGGATATCCTCTAACTGGACCGGAGTCTCCAGCCACCACCTGAGAGTTTTTTCTTAAAAGTGATCCCAAGAAATAGGAGGGCTATAGCAACTTAGCAGGGCATTTGGGGAGGAAAAATGCTCAAGTCAAGGAGTTTGGGTGTTAATTCTTCTTAGCTATTAATAACTGGAAAAATTGGATAGTTGAGCTGGCACTC
>PVJH01010926.1:0-71326 GCA_004026705.1 Nesogale talazaci
TGTTGATGCTAGCGGTAGCCTTGAACCCTTTTCTTCTAGTCACCCATTAGACTCCTTACGAACATGATTTTATTTTAGCCTACCAGGGAGACTAATGCAAACTGCATCACAGATTTGAAATGAATTAGATCGGTGAAAATAAATCAAGTAAAATCAGTGAAAGAATTTTACAGAAAGGGCAAATTTGGTCTACAGTTCCACAGTGTGCTCGGGAATAATGAAAAGTTTTGGGGGGCACTAGCACATGAAACAGAAATGCATGGAATGAGAGCATCAATGTGTTTTTAAATGAAAGTAATATTGTGCAACAAGCTTACTGCAGGGTCCCAATTAAACAATTGCTGCTTGCATGGTATTGAATAGAAATAATGTTCAGGAATGCAATATATAATTCTGATAAAGACTTTTGAACACCAGCCTTTTCAGATATTATGAGGCTGTAGGGAGAATTCCATAATTACATGAACTTGGGAATCATTATGTTGCCAACAACTCTGTCAACATACATTTATTGAAATCCTATTCTGTGACAGACATTGCTGAAATCAAATGTACCTAGATTTACTCTGAGATTATATTAGAAGAGGACAATTAACATTATGAGGCTTTATTTGACATGAATATGGGACTTTAGGGAGTTGATAATAAATATCAACACTAAACTAAGCTCAGGTGATCACTTAGGGGGGCGGTGGGATGGGGGGCACTTCAAGCAGAAGTAAAAAAAGAGTCAAATTCCGGAGGAATGCCCTGTTCTAGGAACTGAGCAATGTCAGCATATCAGGAGAAGTGAGAACCAGGAAGACAATAGTGTGAAAATAAGAAAATTTATACAGGTAACAAATTATGCAGAGTTCATATCCCATAGTTTTCGATCACTGTTTTATTTTTTTCATTGTAAAAATATTTTATCACCTAAAATCTAACAACAGAACAAAAAGTAGCAATAAAAATATCAAGGAGGTAGAACAAGAAGGTAAGCAGGTTGGCAGGTCTCACTGGGACTTCCATGAAGATTGGCAATTTGGTGAAGATCTGATTTCTGAGTAGGGGTTCTGAGGCTGTCAGTGAATTCCTGAGAGAGTGAGTTAATTCTCTTGCACTTGCAGGAAGCTGGTCTGGCACCAGCTGCTGTGATGCTGCAAACCATGGTGTCTTGGCAGACCGAAGCATCCTGAGCGCCAGCCACCCAGCAGAGGGTGGTGTAGTCATGGTTTGATATCAAAAATGGTATGGAGAACTCCTGCTGCCTGTTAGCAGACTTTCCTCCAAGATCAGCACATTCTTTCCTACGTTTCCCCTGCCCTGCCCAGAATTCTCTGATCTTCTAGCAGACTTGGCTGCCTCTAGCTTGGAGCAAGGAATCCCTAGCTCCAGCACATCCCCACTCCCTGACCTGCATATTCCTCATCCGGACAAACACTTTCCTTCATACTGTGGGGCACACACCGCTGCAACCAACCCCTAGAAGGTCTTAGGATTGTTGGAACAATATACAGACTATCCTAAGAGCCTGAACACTGAGAAGGAAGCCCAACCTACATTCCAAACAACAGATTTGCTAGGGTGAAAGGGAAACCACAGTGGGATAAAAGTGAAATGAAACCCTCAGAACAGTTAGCTATAGGCAGCCTGCATAAGCATTAATACCAGTCTCCCAAAGAGAAAGCTCAGGGCTTTTTGACTCCTGGAACAATGGTACCATACCGGATATGAGAGAAGCAACACAGAAAAAGGATGAAATGATAGAAGAGATAAAATCATGCATCAAAGGGAAATACAATTACTAAGGGATGAGATAACAAAGACCAGCAGCAAATTCAGACATCATCAACTGGAAGAGGCAGAGAATAGCAAGAGTGAACTAGAGGACAACCAAGCAGACTTCAACAAAGTGGGGGAAAAGTCAAATAAGATGATCAAAGAACCTGAAGAAAACAGGACAGGTATGTCTGATGCTATGAAGAGGAACATCAGTATGATTGGATTACCAGAACAAGAAAGAACAAAGAAGCCAATGCCAAAAATGTGAGGGAATTCTTAGAGGGAAACTTCCCCAGGTGACTGACAGAAAACCAGACAACCATTAAGGAATCTGAAAGAACACCAGCTAGACTGAATGCCAAGAAGAAGTCAACAAGTCATATGATAATTAAATTATCCAACTTTGAGGAAAAGGAGAAAATTATAAGTGCAGCTAAGGAAAGAAATGAAGTCATCTATAAAGGCAATCAAAAAAAAAATATGCTCCAACCCGTCAGTGGACATTAAGAAGAAGAAGAGAGAGTGGAGTACTATATTCTGAAACTTGAAGGAAATTAATGCAAACCCAAGAACACTCTATCCAGCCAAATTATCTATCAAGAGTTATGTTGATTAAGTAAAAGTCTTTCCAAAAAAGGAAAAACTAAAAACAAAGCAAAACAACAGTACATTAAAAGAAACCCAGCAATACAAAATATCCCTACTGACCCAGTATGGGCAGAAGAACAATACGTATCAAGCACAAATTAGAGACCACCACATAGAATAACTCCATCTAGAGGTCAACAAAGAAAAAAGATCTCCCAAGATAGTATTGGCTCTATGGTGAAAAGAAGGGAAGGATTAAACACGCACACACACACACACACACACACACACACCACAGACAAGAAAGAGAAGTAGGGAAGCACCCAATACAAAAGGTACCAGTGACACAGAGTCCTCAGATGAATGTAAAAGCCCTGAATATCAATGGGCTGAACTCAGGTATTAAAAGACAGAGGCCAGCAGACTGACTTAAAAAACACAATCCTTAAATTTTGCTCCCTACCAGAGATATGTCTCAAAATTATAGAATATGTTGAGAATCAAAGGCTGGAGAAAAGCATACAATAAAAAAAGCAATTAAAAAATCAGGGATTGAAATACAAATCTTGGATAAAATTGGTCTTAAAGTTCAAGCCATAGCAAGAGATAAGTTGGATAAAATTAATCTCAAAGTGCAAGTCAAAACAAGGGTTAAGTAGGGACACTATACTCAAAGTAAGAGTCGACCAAGAACCAGTGAGCATAATAAATATATACATGTGCCAAGAGATAATTACAAAATTTGTGAATCAAATGCTTCAAATGGTTGATAAAAAAATTAAAGGCTCAACATTGATAATACGTGACAATACTCTGAGAAATAGAGATCACAAGCAAAGAAACTTAACAAGGAGGCTACAGATCTAAACATTAAAAATAGATGACTTGACCTGATAGATATTTTCAAAGCTCTCCACCCAAATGCACAAAAATTCTTTTCAAACACACAAGGCACATATTTCAAGATAGACCATATGCTGAGACACAAATCAAATCTGTTTAAATTCAAGCACATAGAGATCATAAAGACCACTCTCTCTCTCTGACTACTGTATCATAAGACTTGATGTAAACAAAATAACAAAGGGAAAGTCATGAGGATAAGTAACTTTCTATTGCAAAGGAAGTGGGGACTGGCCCAGATCAGAGATGAAATAAGGATATTTCTAGAAAACCCACATAAGGTTAGAAGACAACATTGAGAATGAGAATATCGCATACCAAAACTTATGGAACACAGAAAGGCAATTATCAGAAATTTCATAACAATTCTTGCACACATTAAAAAAGGATGAAAAACTTAGGATTGATGTGCTGGCACAAAATTTACAACTAGAGCAGAGTTAACAAAACAATCCTACTCATAGCAAAAGAAAAGAAATAATAAAAATTATTGGTAAGGATGAGGAGAGGTAAAATAAGAAAACTTTGGGAAAAATTGATGCAGCTAAAATTCAATTCTTTCATTAGATTAACAGAATCAACAGACAGCTTGCAAACCTAACCAAAGAAAAGAAGGTATGAATTTCTATAGCAAGGAGGAGGGATGAAATAGGATATATTACAATGGACCCTATGAAATCAAAAGGATAATTGCACATTATTATGAAGATCTATATTCTGATGAATTCAAAAACTTGGAAGACATGGACAAATTCTGGGAAAAACAGTCCCTCCCTAGACTATCACAGATGAACACCAAGAATCTCAACAGACTCAAATCAATAGAGAAAATAGACAGTTATCAAGGGATTACCTTACCAAGAAAAAGAAAAAAAAATGTCTCAGACCGGGTGGCATCCCAGGAAAATTCTACTAAGCATTCAGGGAAGAACTGACACCAAACCTACACAAACTCTTCCTGAAAATAGAAAAACAGGGTAAACTCCCGTACTCTTTCTATAAAGCTAGTATAACTGATACCTAAACTGGCCAAGCATCCAACAATAATTGAGAACTATGGACCAATATTAGTAGCAAGCATCAATGCAAAAATCCTTAACAAAATCCTAGCCAATAAAATACAGAGGTATGGAAAACAAATAATTTACCATGACCAAGTGGGATTCATACCAGGGACACAGGGATGTTTCACCATATGAAACACCATTAGTATTATTAATCATATTGACATGGAATGGTATAAGAATCAGATGATGATATCAATAGATGTGGAAAAGGCATTTTACAACATCCAACACCCAATCTTGTTTAAGAAACTCAAGAAGAGGAATGGAAGGAAAAGTCCTCAATATAATACAAGCTATATATAAAAAAACAACAGCCAACATGGTAGTCAATGGGGAAAAGACATAAATCAATCCCTTTGCAAAAAGAGACTAGAAAAGTATACCCCTTATTCCCACTCTTTATTTAACATCGTACTGGAGGTCCTACCTAATGCCATAAGGCAAAGGACAAACATCCAATGTATTTGTCTGAAGAAGGAAAATGTGAAACTTTTAGTATTTGCAGGTGATATGATTTTATGTATGGAAAATCCCAAAAACTGCACAAGGGGAGTGCTGGAAGTGATAGAGGAATATGGCAGTGTGCCAGGATAAAAGGTCAACAAACAGAAGTCTATTGGACTGCTATATATATCTGACAAGACTATGAAAAGGGATTAAAAAGGTAGTACCCTTAACAATAGCCAAGCACAAATTGAAATATCTAGGGATAGAACTGACTGAAAAAAGATTTGCAAAAGATAAACAACACACACAATTACAAGAAATCAAGAGTTACCTCAACAAACGGAGGATATCCCATGCTCATGGACTGGAAGACTCAATACAGTAAAGATGCCATTTCTGCTCAAGTCACTATATATGCTCAATGCTAACTCCATACAAATGCCACCCTCTTTGCTCACGTAATTGGAAGAACTAATTACCATAAAACTAATTCATATGGAGAGGAGAAAAGTCCAGAATTAGCAGTGAATGCCTCAAGAAGAAAGACAAAGCTGGAAGGTTTGCTTTACCTTACTTTAGCACCTACTATTCAGCCACACTGGTCAAAAAACAGCCTGTTATTGATGAAATGACAGATATTCAGGCCAATAAAAAAGAACTGAAAACCCAGAAATAAAATCATCAGCATACAGACAACTGACCTTTGATAAGGGCCCCAAAAACATCAAATATGAAGCAGATGCCATCTTCAGCAAGTGGTGGGAAAATGGGTATTTGCCTGCAGAAAGATGAAACAAGATCCTTATCTAACTCCATGTGAAAGCATAAACTCAAGGTGGATCATAGACCTTGAGGTAACACCCCCCCCCCCAAATAGTCTGGTCTTCAATGAGGGAATTGGGACAAATGAGAACTTTGACTCATGCAACACATTTGCTATCAAAAATATGTAAGGATACAAACATAGAGGAGGCACAAATTGCCAAGTGGGATATGCTGAAGATAAAACACCTGTGTGTATTGAAAAAGTTCGCCTAGTGAGTAATAAGAGGACCCACAGACTCAGACAACATTTTTAGCAATGACACATCAAAGACCTTATTAATAAAATCTATAATACTCTCCTAACTTATAATAAGAAAAAAAAATTTCCCACAGAGGAGGCGGGAAAAGTTCCTGAACAAAAGATTCACATGGGCAGAAAATGAAATGATCAAAAAACATATGAGAAAATATTTCTGATCATTAGTCATTAGAAAAATGCAAATTAAAATAATTCTGAGATACCACTTAATGCCTGCAAAGAAAACCCAATTCAAAAAATCAGAAAGTAATAAGAGTTGTAGGGGTTGTGGTGAGATAGGAACTCTCTTCCCCTGCTGGTGGACCTGTTGGTATGTACAGCCATTATGAAAATTGATTTAGCAATTGCTAAAATAAATGAAAACCAAGCTACTATACAACCCAGCAATCCCCCTATTGGCCATATACCTAGAAGAGGCAAGAAAGAAACCACAGTCCTTCATGCGTGCTCCAATGTTCACTGCAGCACAGTTCACAATTGCAAGGAGTTGGAAACAACACAAATTTCCATCAACTGATGAATGGATTTAAAAAATTGTGATACATAAGTACAATGAGGTACTATGCATCCCTTAAAAGCAACGATGAACACAGGAAACATCTCCCCATGCAAACAAGCTGAAGGAAGGTGTGATAAATGAAGTAAGCCAAGCACAAAAGACCATGTACAACACGAATCCATTGAGGTAAGCTTAAAATATGCAAAAGGGACCTAGGGGAAAAACTACTGTAGGCGTACATTCCTGGCGTGAGGTCCAGGTACTATGACAGGGGCTCAACCCAAACCAGAGATGCATAGGGCAGTCAACTAAAACAGAGGAGAAAAGAATGAAAACAATGCCAGGGGTAGCAGGCGAACAGGGCACTAAACCACCCATGGGAAGGGTATTGCTTATATCTCGACAGCAGGATTTGAGAAAGACTAATCTTCAACACAGTATGCCACGATGTGAATGCGACTTACTGGCATGAAGCAGGGAACCAACAGAGAGGTCTACAGGGCTAGCCCTAATTCTGGCTACATGGACCATCCATGTACACATCTATCCCAGAAGAATGAACTTCGGAGGACAGTAATGAAGATGCAGCTCAGGGAGAGGGATGTTTTTCATCAGGAGCAAATGAAGAGGAAAGGAGAGATAGTGAAACACATCTCGGCCCACCAAGCCCCAAGGATGATAGTCTGGCTCAGAGCAGCCAATGCACAGAGGACATAGGGCCAGCCCCCCCCCAAAAAAAACATGGCATCCTCACTGATACATAATGCTATGGGGGACAACACTGGAGACATGGTGAGCAAGTTTTGTCCCATATAACTCCACCACACCAAGTGAAGCACTAAGGATGTACAGTGGAGCAGCAGGGGGAGCAAAGTAAAAAAAGTCCTTGAGGAATACCAAGAATAGACTTTGGGACAAGGAGGTGGCACCAAATCAGTCTTGACTGGAAAGCACTCATAAAAGTCAACAGACAGACCTGTAACTATTTATAGGGTCTGTGTTTTTTTGCTGTTGCTATTTTGTTTCTTTGTGTTTTGTTGTTGTTTTGTGTTTGTTTTCCTTTGTTGCTATGCTGTACTTTGCCTTGTTTTTATGCTCATTATTATCTGCATGTCTACCTAGATAAGATAGGTAAGGTAAGCAACCTGGAGGAGAAAGCAACATGACTAATGCTTCCACAGAAGACATAGGAGAAGCTGGGGGTGGGGGGTGGGGGGTGGGATGGCAACAAACCAGGGAAAGGGGAAGAACATGTGATCTAAAATAGATGGCGAGGAGGGTATAGGATGCTTGGAGAAGTCTTGATCAAGACAGTAGTTGGACAAGAGAAATATAATAGGAAATAGAATAAAGAACTGAGAGGCAAAGGACAGTTATAAAGGTCTAAATAAAGATGTGTACATATGTAAATATATTTAGATATAATAATAGGAGAGTAGCTCTATGTACATATATTTATATGTTAAGTATTAAGGCAGCAGACAGACACTGAGCCTCCACTCACGTATTCCCTCAACATAAAAATACTTTGTTTTAATAACTTGGCATTCCAGGATGCTCACCTTCTCTGGCACTTTTTCTGAAGAAAAATGGGTGCATAAGCCAATAAAAGATATAGTGTCTGGGGTGGGGGGGCTCTTAAAGGCTTAAAGATAAGCAAGTGGTCATTTAGTTGAGAAGCAACAAGGCCCAAATGGAAGAAGTACACCAATCTATGGGATCATGGAGTTGTTGATGGAATCAGGTATCAGGCACCAAAGATCCAAAACAAAACAAGAAAATCCTGTCAATGTGAATAAGGGAGAGGGCAGTGGGGGGACACAAAGTGCTTCTATTGTCAGTTGGACAATCCCTCTCAGAAGGGACACAAAGAAAAGATGAGCCATCGAAGGTGCAGTATAGCATTGAGAAAACACACAACTTTCCTCTTGTTCTTTAATGCTCTCCACCCACCTGCCCACTTTCATAACACCACTTCTACCTTACAAATCTGTCTAAAACAGATCGTGTACACTGGTACAGATAAGAGGTCACAATGCATGGAATCCAGGACAGGTAACTCCCTCGGGACCAGTAAGGCAAGTAGTGATAGTAGGAGGGTAAGGTAAGGTGGGGGGAGTAAGAGGGATCTGATAACAATACAAATAACCCTATCCCAGGGGGACAGACAACAGAAAAGTGGGTGAAGTGAGACATCAGAGTGTAGAAGACGTGACAAAATAATAATGACTTTTAGATTATCAAGGGTTCATGAGGGAGGGAGGGAGGGAGGGAGGAAGCAAGGGAGGAAGAAAAATGAGGAGCTGATACCAAGGGATCAAGTAGAAAGAAAATGTTTTGAGAATGATGATGGTAACATATACAAATGTGCTCGACACAATAGATGGATATATGGTTTGTAATAAGAGTTGTGCAAGCCCCCGATAAAATGATTTAAAAATAAAATTAAAGATAAATAAAATAAAATATCAGACAGCACATAGGAGGGAGAGAATGGAGCATGCCCACTTCACACACACATGCATATGCAAATATACTCCTGTTATATGAGGAGCACACTTATAAATGTACATTTTTTCTGCAAATAATAATTTTTAAAATGCCATCTCAAAAAATTTTGTTACAGCACTGTCAGGAATCTGAAGCAGTATAGAATCAAATTTCAAGTGAATTTCAATGGCCACGTGAGGCATATTATGTGAACTTTAGGCAAGTGTCACTGCCATGGAGTCAATATCTGTTCCCTTTGACCCTGTGGGACAGAGTTGGACTGCTTCAGTGGGTTCCCAAGACTGTACAACCTTGTGGGAGTGGAAAATCTCATCCTTCTTTTGAGGAGTGACTAGTAAGTCTGAGCTACTCACCTTGAGATCAGCAGTGTCCCACATGACCCCCTACAGCACCAGAGCTCTTGATAAGAAACATGCTGAGTCAGGGCAGTTCTATGTCAGAAGAAAGGGAACATGTGAAATGATAGTGGGAAAAAGGGAAAAGACATAATTTTTACTTTCAAGAATTTGAAATCTAGTTACTTGCAACTCTTCAGAATTACTCCTCAAATATCTGTCAAAGAATATTTTTTTTATACTTTTTACAGTCCTGGTAGTAACACTTTCCAAATAGCATGTAGTTTATTCATTAATGATCAGATACAACTCAAAATTGTCAAGTCCCCAGACAGTTCACATTTGCTGCAAACATCCTCATCAACCACTTCAAAGTGATGGAAGTGATTTTATCAGACCTTTCAGAACTAGAGTGGGAGATAAAAAAAGATTAAGAAAATCAATACTCATTCTTTTACACACTGGCATACAGTCCTTTCCTCAAAAAAAAAAAATCCTCAAGCTTCTACGCCAAACTGGCAGTCAGAATCTCTAATGCCACCAACCTTCACAATGAGCAGGTGTGAGACAATAGATGTGCTGCTCCCATGGACCCAAACACTTTGATGAGCTCCTTCCGGGGCCCCAGCTGAGCATGCCAAGGAGGCAGAGGCACCAACAAGCTTCTATAAAGGGCATAGCTCTTTTCCTCAGGGAGCAGGAGTGATATGCCACATATTGTGTGATGGAAATGAATCACTGTGAAACATCTCAGAAGGAAACAGGACAAGGAGCAATTTTCACCTTATTAAAATCCTGAAGCATGCCCTCTAGTTATAATATGATGGCCTATGAGGAATGGCAGGATTCTAAGAGTCAATTGCTGCAAACCAACCTACAGTGGATCCGAACTTGGGGTACACCTGCAGAAACCAGAGCATCTACGGGTTAATCCATTCACCTCTTCCAGGGATTCTCAAAGTCTAAGCTTAAACTCACACATCAGGAGCACTTGAGGGTGTGTATTAGATGTCACTGAGTTCCAATTCGTAGCTAATCTATGAATAACAACAACAACAACAACAACAACAACGCCACCTGGTCCTGCATCAGCCTCACAATTGTCCGTATATTTGAGCCCATTGTTGCAGCCATTGTGTCAATTCATCTCACCCAGAACCTTGTTCTCTTCCACTGTCTTTCCATTTGCCAAGCATGATAGCCTTCTTCAAGGACTAGTCTTTCCTGATAGCATGTCTGAGTCACATGTCCTGATTGGAGGATGTGTTAGAAAGGCAATTCTCAGGCCCCCATTATAGACTCATTGGGTAGGGAGTTCTAGGGGTACAATACAGCAATCTGCATTTGAATAAACCCTCCTTGTAATAGTCAGGCCTGATTGACTGTGAGGGCCATTGATCTACTTAAAACATTCTAACTGGTTACAAGGCAATATTATCAGTTATTGGAAAATCCATTCAAAAAGCTATATTTTTATGTGTCTTTTCCACATATAGCAATAGCCTACCTAATCCTAAGGAGAGGTGAAAGACCCTCAGTGGAAAAACAAATAGAAACGAGGCATCTTGTTTCCTCAGTCATCAAGCTAAGTTATGTATGCAAAGGGTGTTAGGCACCAGGGTCATTGATTAGCAGATTTGGCCACAACTGCACACAGCTGCAGGGTCAGAAGTATCATTTTCCCTTGGCAAAGAGCTACACCAATAGATCCATAATTATAATGCCTGTTGTGTACCTAAACAAATGAACTATAAGTGTTTAACTTATCATTTTGAAAAGTCCTATTGACTGTGAAATGTTCAAAATATGTCAAATCATATTCTGGGCCATTTTTCAACAAAGAGTAGTAAGACACCATGAGAGGCCTGCTGCTACTTTAGGGGGTATTTTGTGAGAACCTGCTGATGAAGATTTATGTTTTCAAAATTCACGTACAGGAGCTGTCACTTGTTGAATTGCCATTGCAAACCCATTAGGAACATGCTAAATAGATGCCAAGGAAAGAAACCTGTGAAAAAAATGACCAATTAAGACAAAACATATTTAGGGTTAGACTGTCTGCAATGTTTATCCCACCTCCAAACCCTCCCTGCTGTCAGCTTTGGCTGTGCCTTCTGCTCCCTGCTCGGATGGCTCATCTCCTGCCGCTTCGTTCAGTCCAGGAGGAAAAGACGCCAAGCTTCTTCTGTCCAACCATCAACTGACGGTTTATCTGACCAGAACAGCCCCACAGGACAAAGTTCCTCTCCCAGAGATAAGCAGTCCTTTCCACTCTGGAAGATGGGTCAGCTCACAGCCCTCTGCTCAGAGAAAGATTAGTAGGGAACTAGGAAGTGAAGCTAAGCGGGACATAGAAGACAAGAGAGAAAGATGGAAGGAGAAAAGGAAATGTTAAAAATAATTTGTTCCAAAGGGGAAAGCAAAACTACTATCATACAAACTCACAAACATTTCACAGTATTTGGAATATGTGAGGCTTCAAGCAAAATCTGGAAGCTTCAAGCAATTTTTTTGGAGGGGAGGATTTAAAAGATAATGGGATTTTCCCACAAACTTTTTGAAGCCATCTTGTATTTGGAAATCAATCTTCTCTCCTAAATTAATCAAACGAAAAAGAAAAGATTATATGTCAAACTCTCTAGCTATACAATAGCTACAATTATAGGGGGAAACTATGCAATTTCCCCTAAGAAGACACAATTTTCTGTTTGTATTGGTTTCTGTCCATCTTTTTAAATTTCTTATAATAAAGTCTAAAAGTGAAGACTATCATGAAGGACATTTTGGAATGTTCTAATGGCTACTTTTTCATCCATGTTTCAGACACACATTCAGTCACTATAACTGAAAGGTGCTTTTATTCTCTAAAGTAATGAGCTGAAAGAGTTTACCTTCAGTCTCTATTTTCCCATGAAGAATAACTAGGTGACCATTTCAAGTCAAGCCTTCCTTCGAGCTTTTGGGGACTTTTCCTACCCAACTTTGTGACCCATTCGATGTTCCTGTTGCATCATTTCCATTGACCAGAATGATAGCCCCACACTACAATAAGCTCCCCAGGATCAATTTTGGAGGAAAACAGCACTTTTCTCTTTAGAAGATCATTGAAAATGTTCACTCCTTTATTTTTTTTAAAGTGGATAAGCACACATCTAGATGATTTTTAAAAGGGAAATGCATAGAAAATATTTTAAATGACAATAATATTAACTATGATGTATTGCCAGCAGAAAAAAATTCTATCACATGTCTAGGCTAAAATTGGTAAATCTGCCTCTTTTATATTGTTGGTTTCATTCTAACTCTAAAGATTAAAATGTGACAGCTATCTGGTCACAATTCTACTTTTGGCAATAAATACTTAAAATGCATGGAGCCAAAAATCATTATCCTGATTAATTATAATTAAGAGATACAAGCTTTGAAAGTTTTCCAATTAGTTAGTCTAGTTGAATTCTCTTTGCCATTCACAAATTCAGGAAGCCCGCTGGCCCTGTCGTTCAAGCTCTTAGCTGCCAACTGAAAGAGTGGTGATCCAGACACATTGGTCAGTCTCGCTCTAAGAGCAACATTTGGAAATTGGCCTCTGTGAAATTTGCAGTCTTGAAACAATGTGGTTGTTCTACTCTAGCATAGAGGGTTTTTATGATTGGCATACACTCAGTGACAATAAGTTTCCATTTTGTTTGAGAATTCACGAATTAATTGCAACACCAAAAATATGATGCTATAATAAAACACAAACAGACAGGAACTCCACGCAGACAAAAAAAGATATAGTGCTTTTCAATATGAATCATGTTTTTGAACATTAATCACAAGACGAAGATATGCAAGTAGTAACTTTTTCTCTTTTACCTTTTCCACTTTAACATGCAGAAATGCTCACACAACTCATCTGTTTCAATAGTGATGTCATGCAAATAATCTAATGTATAAAAGTCAAAACAATGATGTAATGTTCTATATATTGCAATATAAATTCCCCAAAAGACTCCAAGGAAAGAAATCCATTGATAGACACCTGAAAAATTGAGTAGCCTGTCTTTGTTTAGTAAAATTTCAAATAGTTCTACCTTCAAAAACAGTGAATAACCATTTTATTTTATGCAGCTCTAAACAACTTACAAAATGTTTCCAATTCAGCAAACATAGTCATTACTATATGACAGTAACATAGAAAAATATTAGTATTAACTTCATGAGCGGAACATGAAAGGTCTGATTATTAGAATAAATGATGTTTCATTGTCTTTTACCAATCATTTATTCATTCATTTATATTTTCCCATAGTTCATACTCATTGCCTGAGCCTTAACAATATACAATGATAAAGTATATAGGTAAAACTTTGCATGCACTGTACTAGACCTTGGAAAGGCAAAGGGTGGCAACTCAGAAACTCTCATCTCAATAAATTGAATGTAAGTGAAATCTAATTTTAAGAAGTGTTTCAACAGAGCATAATTATGAGTAGCAATATAAAGTACATAGCTATGTATTTAAATTACATTTCAAGATCAGAACTTCTAAGAAAAAGTACTATGTTGCTGAATAATAAACTAAATTGATGAAGAAGAAACTGAAGGTATGAATGAGCCAAGCAGTTTGTGCCAAGACATGGCCATTTAAATAGGCTTCATACGTTGGAAGAGTAATTCGGTGTTGGGTGCTTTGGCTGAAAGGCCTGCCACAGAGTAGCTGAAGTTGGAGCCACAGAAAGACAGGAGTTGGATCAGAAGGATCTGAGTAATAAAACAAAAGGCTTTAATGTTATCTGGTACATGATGGAGAGGAATTGAAAGATAAGACTCAGAACGCTTTTGAGTAATACTCTTCTGGTGGCACAGAAAAGAAATCTGACCAGGTAGGAAATCGTTGCAGTAATATAATGTGGATGTGAGTAGGTCTCAGTAAAGGCAACACAAGGAGGAGTTGAAGGAAACAAGGGTTGACAGAGGAGTGAGCAGGACCCCAGGATTTAGGAATTGATCATCTTAACCAGAATGACTCATATTTATGGCTTAAATAAGCAGATAAATGACAATGTGACTGGTAAGGTAGAAGGGGCCCTGGTGTCTCCCTGAGTTAAGCATTATGCTGCTAATCAAAAGGTCTGTGATTGGCCCCCACCAGTTGCTCCATAGAAATAAAATGAGACAATAAGCTCCCTAAAGGCTTAAACTCTCAAACATCCTGTGGACCTGTTGCCATGTTCAGCCACACTTCTTGGCACCCTCCTCCTTACGTCTCTCCCAAGAATGGTCAAACCCATACGAGAGGAAAACCTGACAAACCAACAGAAGTAAACTGGGAAGGAGAACTAGGTGAAGTCTTACAAGGCATGGCTAAAACAAGTGCAGAATAAGTCTGTGTTACAGGGGAAAATAACCCCAGCAAGATAGAGCACAACTCTTTGCAGCCATGACACTGTCCTCTCCACACACACACACACACACACACACACACACACACATACACACACACACACTAATAATTAGCTCCTCAGTATGTAAATGCTCCTTGGACATATACATGGGTATACATACATCCGAGTGTACACACTCACACATAATTATGTATGAGATCTGGTGGCGTGGTGGTTACACGATGGGACTGTGAACTGCAAGGTCAGCGGTTGGAAACAACCAGAAGCTCTGCAGTAGAAAGATGGGACTTTCTACTCCTATAAAGAGGTACAGTCTTTCAAGTTCATAGGGGCGATTCTACCCTCCTATAGGGTCACTATGAGTCGGCATCGACTGGGTGACAGAGTTTTGTATACACACACACATGCACACACACTTTCATCTTAGAAAGTATGTAAAAATGAAAATAACATGCTGTTCAGGGGAACTAGATCTCAACTTTGATCTCAAGAACTAGATCTCAAGAACTTTGCTTCCATGCCTGTAATACAATTCTGTTTCACCAGTGGGAGCCTTGGTGGTGTAGTGATTCGTGGTGGACTGCAATCCGAAAAGTCAACAGTTCAAAGTCTTCATTCACACCGAGGAAGAAAGCCAGTCCTCTACTCCAATTACAATCTCAATAATTCATGGGTAGTTTTGTTGACCCTGTAAGGGCACTATGATTTGGAATCTACTCAAAGGCAGTGAGGTTTGAGGGTTCCTGTCCCATCTTCCTTATCTTGGTACCTTCTTCAGCTGACAAAGAAGCCTAGTCAAGCCAAGATCCTTCCCCAAGAGAACATGAATTAGCAACAAGGTTGCTATCATTTGGAACTGAATTAGGTTTGGGGGTTTGTACTCTATAAAAGAAGGCAGAGATAAGGTACATATTATCAAAATTCTGAGGAAATGGGAATCAAATGATTAATTATTATATAACTGACAAAAATCCAACCCCAGATGGTCATTAATATTTGTATTAAATGTGTTCTTTACAAAAAAAATCAAGCATAATGAACTATCATGTCACAGTAAATCAATCTTTTAAATCAACACATAAAAGCCCTGATTGTTCAGAAGTTAAAGGCTTGGGTAGTAACTAACAGGCCAACACTTGGAATCCATCCGTCTGTTTACATAAATAGTTCAGCTTTGGAAACTTGTGGAGTGAAATTTCTTAAGATGGTACTTCTACCCAAACGCTGTAACTTCCACCAAAAAATGGGGTGAAAACATGGTACAAGTAGAATTGTCCATTTTAGTTACACTCCTGCCCATAAGGATGAGCCCTCTTTGGAGTCGGAGCAGAGAGAGAAATCCCAGGACAACTTGAAGAAATGTCTGAGTTCTCTGTTGAGTGGCTGAGATGAAGACCGTAGCCACAAGAGACTATGGCACACAGACTGTGGGACTGAGCCAGACTGAGACTGGAGGGCCAAGGAACCCATGAGCTAGAACAGAAATAGTAGGGCCAAGATCATGAAACTATAATATAGTATGGCTGGTGGACTTCCTGGTCCAAGGAGGCAGGGGACAAGGGACCAATTGGCTGAGAGACTGAAGACTGGAGAGAGACTTAGTTACTGGCTGACAAAAGTCATTGTTATTGCTATGAGTCAATGACTATATCCTGATTGTCTACTAATCCCGACTTGTGGTAAATTGTAGACTTCCCTACCAAGCCCCCGTAATTGTGAGTATTGTCTATCAGATCTTGGTGGACACTGCAACAAATTATCAACCCCAGCATAGAAGTGGACAACTATGTGGGAAACAGTGTCTGGACAGGTAAAGAAGGATGGAATATACACGCGTGTCTGATTCATGCCTCTCGATAATGGGAAAACCAGAGGAGGAAAGATATGGTCCTCCACCCCATTTTACACAAAGCCTATGGGACAGTTTACTTTACCCTATAGGGGTGTTATGAGGTAGAATAAACTCAATAGCAAAAGGTTTGGGTGGTTGGAATTAGCAAATACTTACTAACCTCACCCTTGGTAAAAATAAAATATGCTTAATGGACAGTATTAAGAAAATTCTAACATCATTCTAACATTGATCATAGTTCAACAACATGGAAAAATAGACAAAACAATGAGAAACAAATCATTCCAAAATGCCAAGATAGTTTGGATAAAATACTGTAACTAACAAAGCCATATATATATACATATATAATATATGGAATGGAGAAAATTATGCAGGAATACTTCAGTAGGCTTCATGCTAATTCTTTTAAATTTAGATATTTTAAACATGGATGAATTTCAATATGAGTGAAATAACACTGGACTTCACTCTTCTCAGAAAATCATGTATACTACTGAGAGATAGCAGTTCAAAAGCCCCAGGCAGAAAGAGGGAAGGGACCTGCCTGCTGGGAAGCATGGAGAGAGGCTAGATGTCTAGAGGGGTGAGTCTGACATCCTATGATAATTTTAAATCTTAAACCAGCAGGCACTGGACCCCTAAGCTGATTTTAAACTCCAAAGTCAGCAAAAAGCATGAAACTTTGCTGAACCATTGTCTGCTTACTTCCTTGTCCGAGTCTATGTAAGACCTAGCTGTGGACAGAGCAGGACTAGATTTGCAATTGATCTAAGGAATGTGATCAGACCTGGATCAATTCATAACCTGGATACAAATACAGGCTACATACTTCCCATCTGAAAAAATCCCCTAAACGTAGATTATTCACTCCAGTCCCCATCTTTTCTGTCCTTTCTAAAGAAACTTTGCCTTCTTCTTGCTTGCCTTTTATGGTTTATCAGTCCAGTCGGTATTCTGTTCTGAAGACCAGGAACTCCTGAACATATCAGAGCAGATACAACACTACAAGGCTCAATTTATTAAAAAGTGAAAAACAAATGGACAGACTTGTAATTACTGACTGAAAGATCAGAGGTGTCTGGGAGCAGGAGGGCAAGAGGTGTGGCAGGGAGAGATGACAAGGAGGAATAAAGAGACTTTTAGAGCTGATGGATATGACATCATCTTGACTGTGAAGGTAATTTTCTTGGGTGTATACATAAGAACATTTTCTAAACTTTTATATTTAAAATGTGTGCATTTTACGATATCTATATGGTTTTTTTTGGAGAGGGGTATCACTGCCCTCTGGTGGTCGTGGGAGCTACCCAACCTTGCTCCTGGAGAGCTGCTGCTGGATTTGAACCACCAAGCCTGTGGGCTGCAGTCCTGCACTCAACCACTATGCCACCAGGGCTCAGCTCTTTGTTTGTTTTTTAATGCATCATTATTGGTTGCTCCTAAAACTATTATCACAATCTATACACCCATCTACTGTGTCCAGTACCTTTGCACATTTATTGCCATCATCCTTTTCAAAATATATTTTCTTTCTACTTGAGTCCTTGCTATCAGCTCCTCACTTTCCCCCTCCCTCCTCATGCTCCCTCCCTTGTGAACCCTTGATAATCTATAAATTATTACTTTTTCATGTCTTACTTTAACCACCAACACCCTCCATGCACTTTTCTGTTTTCTGTGCCCCTGAGAGGGGGGGGTCATATGTTGATCATTGTGATCAGTTCCCCCTTTCTCTCTCCCGTCCACCCTCCCACCTTCACCTTACCCTCCTGGTATTGCTATTCTCATTATAGTTCCTCACGCACTTTTATTTCCTGGATTCCCTGTGCTGTGAGCACTATCTGTACCCATGTACATGTTTTGGTCCAACCAGATTTGTACAGTAGAATTGCAGTAACGATGGTAGGGGGAGATGGGGCAGAGCATTAAAGATCTAAAGGAAAGTTGTATATTTCATTAGTGCTATACTGCACTCTGGTTGGCTGGTCTCTTCCTTGTGATCCTTCTCTAAGGATCTGTCCAATTGTCTACAGATGAGCTTTGGAAAGCCACTCCACACACCCCTTCATTCACATTGATAAGATTTTTTGGGGGGGTCTGATTCCTGATCCCATCAACACCTCATGAACACACAGGCTTATGTGTTTCTTCCATGTGGGCTTTGCTGATTCTCAACTAGATGGCTCTTGTATAGCTTTAAGTCTTTATAACCCCAGATGATATATCTTTTGATAACAAGGAACGATCAGCTTTCTTCACCACATTTGCTTATGCACCCACTTTGTCTTCACTGATCATGTCAGGAAAGTGAGTATCTCACAATGCTGGATTATTAGAACAGTGTTCTTGTGCTGAGGGAGTACTCGAGTACAAATCCAATGTCCATCTGCTTCCTTCATACTAGACCTATAAGTATATGTATATATCTATTTCCCCATCATCCTATATAAATATACTTACATATGTACATGTTTGCATTTAGACATGTATCCATGTGCCTTGCCTCCTTGTTCTTTCCTCTATTTTCTTCACTTTTCTCTTGTCCCATTATGAAATTCGGTCTTCATTTGGTTTTCAGTAATTCTCTGACAGTTTTGTTGCTCTTGATCAAGCCCCATCAAGCCTTCAATGTCCTCCTAGATTTCAGATCATGTGTCATTCTCTCATCTCTGGATTTGTTAACACCCATATCCATTCCCCCACTGTTTCCCTCTCTCCTATGTCCCCTGAAAACATCAGTCTCCTTATTTTCTCCTCTGGATTATCTGTCCTTTCTATCTTTTCTAGACAGAAATGCAGAGATATTAATATGTACAAAACAAGACAGAACAAAAAAAAGCATTTATAGAGGTTCAAATACAGGTATGTACATAGGTGCATATATTTATAAGTGATAATGGGGAAATAGATCAACATGCATACTTGTAGGGTTAGTAGTAGGACAGCAGATGGGCTATGGACCTCCACTGAAGTACTTCCTCAATACAAGAACACTTTGTTCTATTAAATTTGCGTTCCATGATGCTCACTTTCCCTATCAGATCACTGAAGACAAATGTGTGCATAAGCAATGGTGGTGAAGAAAGCTGATGATGCCCGGCTATCAAAAGATATAGCATCTGAGGTCTTAAAGGCTTGAATAAACAAGCGGCCATCCAGCTCAAAAGCAACAAAGCCCACATGGAAGAAGCACACCAGCCTGTGTGACCATGAGGTGTTGAAGGCATCAAAGAACTAAAATTATATCATTGTAAATAGGAGGGGGTACAGATTGGTGACCAAAAGCCCATCAATAGGTTAAGTGACATCCTCTTACAGAGGGATTGCAGGGAGGAGATGAGCCATTTAAAGTTCAGTGTAGTAACAATGAAATATGCATTTTTCCTCTAGTTCTCAAATGCTTCTTCCCACCCACTATCATGCTCCCGGTTCTACCATACAAGTCCAGCTAGAACAGGGGATGTATGCTGGAGTTAGAAACTTGGGAAATTTAGGATAGATGTTCCCTCAAGACTAGTGATGGGAGTGGTGATACTGGGAGCGTGGAGGGATGGTGGAGTAGAAAGGGGGAACTAATTTCCGGAATCTACATATAGCCTCCTCTCTGGGGCATGGCCTACAGGGAAGTGAGTGAAGAAAACATTGGACAGTGTATGATATGAAAAAACAATAGCAATTTGTAAATTATTAAAGGTTCAGGGGGGAGGGAAATATGGGGAGCTGGTAGTGGGGGCCTAAGTGGAGGGAGGATGTTTTGAGAATGATGATGGCAACAAGTGTGTAAATGAGGCATGCACACAACTGATGTATGTGTGGATCGTGAGGGGAGGTGTATGAGCCCCCAATAAAATGATTCATATAAAAAGGGGGAAGAGGAAGGAGGAACTTATACCAAGTGGAAGATATTTGGAAATAAATGTGGCAACATGTGTGCAAATGTGCTTGGTACAGATGGTGTATTGAATGTTATAATAGCTGTATAAGCCCCCAATAAAAATTTTTTAAGGTGTAATACCTGGCAGTTGGTGTAAGATATGGAAAAATAGTAATTTATCATTTATCAGGGGGTCATGAGGGTAAGAAGAGGGAGGGAAGGAGAAAAGGGGAGCTGATAATAAGGGTTCCAATAAAAAGTAAATGTTTAGAAAATGATGATGGCAATATATGCACAAATGTGCTTGATACAATTGGTGCATGGACTGTTATAAGAGCTGTAAGAATCCTAATAAAATTATATATATATATATATATATATATTTAAATCAAGGATGACAAGACTTAACTCACATAACTTTGAACATGTAATGAGAGACAGGAGAGAGGGGATTCATGCTTGGTGATATAGAATGTCAATAAAAGCAAGAAAGACCCTTAAAGAATGGAATTTCTGGAATGACACAGTGGCTGCAAAAACAGGCTCAAATTTAGCAGTGATTATGAGAATGTTGCAGGAGTAGGCAGTATTTCATCCCATATTTCATGTGTGCCTATAAGTTGGAGGTGACTCAATGGTGTTTAACAAAAGAATCCATGCTATGCTAAGTGCAATAATAAAACAAGGTTCACAAAACCAAAAATATTTGGTTAAAGAGGTAGGAATAGTAAAAAGATATCCGGTATATTTAGAATTAAAAGGTAAATTGATTAAATTTTGACCCTATGAAAATGACATTTGATAAATGCTTTATTTGATCAGGAAGTTTAAGTCCTACAGTACTTACTTAGGATGTCTAATTGCTTCATAGATAGGACTTTTTATTTTTCAAGGATTTTGGTTATTTCCAGAGCAAATACTAACTGAAAGGAGCTCTAAGGGTATGGTGTTTATTCAGTAGACTGCAAGCTGCAAGATCAGCATTCAGAACTTGGCAGTACTAGAGGAAAAAGAACTGTCTACTCCAGTCAAGAGTTAGTCTTAAAAACACACAGGGGGCAGTTTTAGCCTGTCCAAACAGTCACCATGGTTTCAAATGTCTTAGATTTGCTTTTAAATTATATTCTGTAATCTATGTTGAATTGTTATGCTTATGGTAATGGCTGTGATTAGTAAAGTATTCCAGGAAGACAGAAAGATACATATATATATGTATATATATATATGCACATACACACACATACACACACATTCATACTTTTTTAAAATGTTAGGGATTGGTAAACTATTTCTCATCTTTTTCTCCAATTTTTATTTTCATGGTAGCAGTAATAGAAAGTCCAAGTATGGAAGCAATATTTTAGTGCTCTTTAGGCAAATGTTAACTTCAAGATTTTTTTATAATATATATGACAAGCTTAATAGATCCCTTGATATAAAACTTTAACTATGCCAGTTTAGTTTATGCCTCTAAGCAATAATATTATCAAAAATTGAGAAGGGAAACCAAAGCGATGATCTATCCATAATGGACAGCTTAAAACAAAGCATTAAACATGGCTCATGTCAATTTAAGGTATATCTAATAGGACAGACATACACTTAAATGCAAAGATCAATAAGATGCCTTTGTGTCATTATCTGGCCATGGGATTGAGGCATATTCCCTTTCCATTCCTGGTCCTTTTCCTGCAGATATGAAAAAAAAGATAGACTTAGTAATAAGAATAATCAACTTTTTATTTCAATAGATCATTTTCTTGGGGTATCTTACAGCTCTTATAACAATCTGTACATCAATTATATCAACCACATGCCATATGTTGCCATCATCATTTACAAATATTATCTTTCTAAATGAGTCCTTGGTATCAGCTCCTCTTTCTTCCCTCCCACCCTTCAGAACACTTGGAAATTTAAAATTATTTTTATTTTCATATTTGACACCGTTCACTATTTCCCTTCACCCATGTGTCTGTTGTTTGTCCACCTGGGGTGGTGGTGGTGGTGATGGGGTATTTTACATTGATCATTGGAATTGGTTATCCCATTACCCTTCCTCCCTCAACCTTCCCCCTACCCTCATAGTATCACTACTCTCATTCTTGGTCCTACAGTGTCTAACCGTCCTAGATTCTGTGTGCTGAGAGCTCTTATCTGTATCAGTCTACATGCTCTGATCAAACCAGATATGTACGATAGGACTGGAGTCATGATAGTGAAAGAAAGAGCATTAGAGAAGTAAGAACTAGAGGAATGTCATAAGTTTGTCTATGCTGAACAGCCCCCTGGCTGGCTCATTCTTTCCTTGTGACCCTTCTATGAGGGGATGTCCAATTGTCTACAGATGGACTTTTGGTCTCCAATCCAAATCCCCCTTTTCACACCAAAATGGTTCTTTGTTTATGGTTTCTGATACCTGATCCCGATGGCCCCTCATGATCATATAGGTTGGTGTACTTCTTCCATGTGGGTTTTACTAGACAGACCCTTGTTTAGCTTCAAGCTTTGAAGACCCCAGATGCTATATCTTTAAATGACCAGGCAACATTAGCTTTCTTCACTACATTTGCTTATGCACCCATTTTGTTGCCAGTGGTCATGCGAAGAAGGTGAGCATCACAGAATGCCAGGTTATTAGAACAAAGTGTTCTTGCATGGAGGGAGAACTGGAGAAGAGTCCCAATTTCCATCTGCTACCTTAATACTTAACCTATAGATATATAGACATAGACTTATTATATCCCTAAAATTTATATATTAATATATTTACAAGTGTATATGCCTATGTTTATACTTCTATAAATGTTTTTTGTCTCCTATTTCTTTCCTCTATTTTCTTTTACTTCCCTCCCGTCCCACTTTCATGTTCTACCTTCATTCATCTCTCTGTACTTCCTCTTGACTGCAATGCACTTGATCAAACCCCACAAGGCATTCTAAGCTCTCCTTGCCATCGATTTTAGATCTCTTGCTCTTCCCTTATCATGGATTTGTTTCCTCCCCCCTCCCATTTCCCTACCTCTTCCTCTCCCCTGTTCCCCTGAAACCCTTTGTCCCATTGCTTTTTCCTTGGGATTGTTTATTCTGCCTATCTTGTATAGATAAGACATGGGGGAAAAAAAGAAGAACCAAAACAAAACAAAATGGCCTATGGATATTTTTCTATTGGGTGTGCTGTAGTTCAGCTTGGCCCAAGTGCAAAGTCAATTTCCAGAATTCCTCAGGAACTTGGTTGCTTTGCTCCTCTTGATGATCTTTTGTGCTCCCTTCTGCTGTACCCTGGTGTGTGGGGCTACAGACTGGGCCCAATTCCCATACTGTGTCTCTAGTGCTGCCTTCCAGTAGCACTTTAAGTCAGTAAGGGGGCATTATGTCTTCTGGTAAGGCCAACATATGGTGAGTGGCAATGTCATCCTCAAAGCTTGGTGAGTCTTGAGGGGGCCATTCTCTGTCTTCTTTTACTCTTGGTTTGCTCCCATGTGGTCTAGGCAGACCTGCCCCTCTCCCTGGGATGTATCTTCAGTCCTGTCCTCTGTAATGCATTCTTCTGGGGAGATGCTTGATGTAGCTGGGATAGGGGCTGGTCCCGCAGACCTCTCTTGGGTGCACAAGGTTAATGTCTGGTCCCTCTCTCCCTATCCTAGGGAGATATAAACAGTAATCTCCAAGTGATGCAATAATGTCCTGATCCCCCCTATGTCTTTGTCTCCTCCACTTTTTTCTTCTCCTCTCCACCCTATCCTTCTTTCCCCCTTCTCAATGTTGTTATGCCATATACATCATTGGACTTGGTCTGTCCATGGCTTGTGTGCCTGTCTAAATTGTAGCACTAAAGGAGAACCAACTGCTCTAAAACTGTTATAATCCCATGAATCACTTGTCTGACTAATACATAACAAATTTGCCTTATGAGCATTACTCATCAATATTTTTGGTTTAGTTGTTGATAGTGAGTCACAAAGTTTTCCCAAATTCTCAGACTCTATAAAAAATAAACAAAGCATGCTGTATATGATGCAAGCTAAAAGCACATGCTACAGGATAATTCTGTCTATTCATTCCTGAGTCCCCCACTTTATTTATTTTAGCACATTACCTCTCAAAGCAGTGACAAATATATTACATAAGGACCTATTCAGCAGAAACACACAATAAAGGAGTTGGGTTTTCTGATGATTATCATTTATGTAATGAAGTGGACAGAGTTCTTCTTTGTGAAGGAGAACCACTTCTCAGAATCTTAACTTTTCCCCTAAATTAAAGGATAGAGGGATATAGTGTATGCCTCTAACAATGGAATCGGACATTGCCTAAAATTATGTTTGCTAGTCATCTCAATAGATGACCAGAAACACATGGAGAATTGATCTGGAAGTGGCAGTGGCAAAACAAGTGGAGACTTTCCAGGGACAAATGGCAGTAACAGAGCATGTGCAGAGCAGCCCTCTGAGTCCCCAGCCAGGTCAGCCAGGTGACAATGCAGTTAGGTTCTCCCGTATGGTTTGCTAGGGTTTCACTGTGGACGTTGCTCTGTCTTACTGTAGACAATTTTCCATTTCTTTTCTGTTCTTAGTGAGGCAATTATTGACCCAAAGTTTTCCCGATAGATCTCTTTGATGCTTGTAAGAAGAAATCAAGACTGGCCTAAGTATAGGCATGTATAAGACTTTTCAGCTTTTCTTGAGTGATTTTTCAGTGTTGCAGGTCTTAAAACTGATTGACTATAGCAAAATCTCTGCCTATGGATAAATTTTTGACTTTAGAAAATTTCATTGAATTCTCTAAGCATCAGCTCTCTCATCTACAGAATAGGATCAAAAATCATACAATTAACATAAGCACATGACCGCCACAGACCACTCCTTGCTAATTTTATACTTTCACATAACTCTGTAACCATATGTAATTTTCAAATAAACAACAAAATCATATCCATACCTAAGAGGATAAAACTGATATGCGTATAGTTCAACACGTGTTACCATCATTTAAAAATAATATTCTATAAGTGAACAAAACAAAAGATAGCCTGTGCCTTACAATTGCAGTTACAAAATACCTACACCTTGATTCTATAATACTATGAATATATATTTCACCACCTACAAGAATTTGTAAGCCAAGCACCTCATGCCTTTATTCCCCCATTTTGGGTATCTAATTTCTATATTGCCCACTTACACCAACCCAGTGCTCTGAGGAAACAATCATATCTTTCAACGTCAAGAATCTTCTATCTGTTGGAAACTCATGACTTTTTGCAAAGTCAAATCAGGACAGGCCATCCATAAAGTCAGCTGCAATATGCACCAGTTCACAGACTTAAATCTTCTCTTCCTCTGGTTGGGTTCTGGTCAGCTAAATGTGGGTTGTCTCACTTAACCTCACCAGGGTAGCTATTTTTCACTTTCCATTTAGACCATGTTCCCATCACAAATTCTCAACATGTCTAGCCCACTCATGCTAGAACATGAACTTCAGACCATCAACCCGCTCTCATCTTCTCTATTTTCTCTGAATCAAGTCCATGGGTGTCAGTGGCCACATTCAACACATGTCTTTATTGCTACAGTTCTCCTACTTCTACTCAAAGAATAGATCCAGGTGGAAACCTAGCAGGCATTTCAGCCTGCCATAGTTTCCTTTAACATTCAGTCCCAGAGAGGGGTTATCTTCAAGGTTCCAGATTACTTCGCTTTTGAAAATAATCACTAGTCAGGATTTTCCAAGGAAATAGACTCTATCCTTCTTTATTGGTCAGTCTGACCTTCTCTGAGAATACAAGTATCCTGAGTACTCCAAAAGACTGGGTGGGGCTATTTTCTTCAGAGAAGTCTTTCTAGGGGTGGACTAAATCCACCTAAGGACAAGATGGGGTTAATTTCTTCAGAGATGTCTTTGATGCTAAATCCTAAACCCTCTAGAGGTCAATGTTTGGCTTGAGGTAACTGAGGATTTACAAACTCTCTTCATACTTCCCAAGAAACATTTCTATACATCCTTATATTTATAATAGTAGGCATAAGAAATCAGAATAAACAGCACAGAGTCATTAATTCAACTTAATTCTTAAAACAGTCAAGGTCAATATTAATTAAGCTTATCTATATCCTTATCTAAACTACTTTTTACACAAAAACATGGAATTGGGTTTCTGAAGGCATCAAAACAGATCCATGCTTTCGGTCAGGCATTCTGACCTACTTTACCATTGTCCTTGAGCAGAATCGGTTCTGATATATTCAAATGGTGGTTTTTACCCCTGAGCTCACGATATGCATTAAGAGCATTCATTTTTTCCCATTTATATAGGAATAACCAAAGACAGCATCTAAAGTAATCAAACTTTAACTTTGCATATTGTTTCCAGAAAATAACTTAGTAAACTCCAAGGACATATCTGACTTCTGGCTAGCCAAAGAAGTAACAGTACCATGAAGCAAAAGTCAAACAAGCATCCACCCTCCATGGTATGATTTGTTCCTCTGGCAACCCCCTCCTAAGGTACCAAAATGTGTTAGTCCAGGTAGACTAAAGGAACAAATTCAGAGACACGCATATGGATATAAGGAAAAGGTTTATATACAAAAGGAATGGAACACTGAGAAAGCATCCCAACCCAGTCGAGTCTGATATTAGCCCATATGCCTCTTATCAGTCTACAATGTCTACTACCAAGTCCCAAAGTCACAGGTCAGTGGGTTCAGAATCCTGGTGCTAGCAGGGGTCTCCACATGGCTCCTTACTTCCAGGGCTCAGGCTTCATTAACAGCATCCAGTGGTGGCAGAAGCAACTTACCACTGATAGGGGTCTCCATATGGCCTCTCCAGCTTCAGAGGTCTGGCTCCATCAGGGCAAGGCCATGTGGCTTCTCCGGCTCCTCAGATGCTGCCACCTTGTCTTGTCCATGATTAATAGTCTCTGAGACTAACTCCCAACAACTGGGGAGATAGTGTCTCATCTTCATGAGGGAAATATCGTGAGATTTCCCAGACATATCAGGAGAAAGCCATGCCCACACGGAGGCCTCATTGGCTACTCAATGCTTCTCTCCAGGTTAACAGGCCAGATTCCACCCCCACATCTCAATCATGAAATTAACATAAGCACATGACTGCCACAATACACTAAAAATGTGTTTCAAATTTATAAGATGCTTGGCTTAGATAAGTAATATACAACATTTTAATATTAATAAATGAACTCTGTTGTATAAAACATATTTTGAATTAATGTGAATTTAACTTCTTTATTCTAATAATGTAACATCAATAGATTTATCATTTAATGCCTCTCTGTTACCTTGATGCTTAAATTTAAAAATTAAAAATATAACATAATTGGATTGCTTTACTTGTCTAAAATATGTGAAATAACCCAGGAAAATGGTATGAAGAAAGGATGCTGCAAGGTGTCTATTTTGTGCAGCATGTTAGATCCCCATTTTCTAAGGAGAATGCAGAGATTCGGAGAGTTTAAATGATTGTCCGGGATCACATAACTAATAAAAGTAAAACCAGCTAACAAATACAAGTCCAGATGTTTCCAAAATCATTTCCATTTCTTAATTTATCTCTGAGGTACATGGGAAGCATTGGGAAAATTACAATTTCTATCACAATTTTCTTCAATGCAAATAAACTTACTTATTTAGAGAAAAATGAAAATGAAAATAAATTTTTAAAATAATAGGGATGACATATATTTGGAGGTTTTGCTTTTACCCAAGGATAAGAGCATTCAAAGTCACTGGAGGCAGTGTTGAAAGATCATTTATACTTCCATCTCAAAAGCTTTAGTTCAATAACCTCCTTCCTTTTATCAATTTTTTTTGCTCTCTGACAAATTGTCTGGCTTTGATTTACTTATCTGTAGAATGGGTTTTTACTGGGAATTTTATAACAAATTTATAAAATAAATATGCAAGGTTTCTACCTTAAAAATATGATAGCCTCCCATAACTAAGATACCATATAATTCAGCCAGTCCACGGGCATGCATCATCAGAAGCTGTGAACACCAATATTAAACAAGTCCTCAGGCTAGGTCACTGCAGTTGTCCTAAAATTGGAACTAAACTCTGTGTGCTGTTTCATTTTCTATCATTTGTCAATGCAGCAACAATAAAAAACCAAGACTAGACTTGCTGGCTTCACTGCCATGTCATAGCAGCAAGACAGTAGTTGGCAAGAAAAATGAGTCTGACTCATGTCTTAGTTTCTATTACATGCATCTACCATATACTTATACAAAATGACCTATTTATCCATGGTTTTAGATTGTGAGTAAAAGAAACATACAACTTTTCTGTATATATACACACACATATATACAGATATGTGTGTATGTCTGTTGTGTGTTTATATATATTTCACAAACAATAGCAACAAAATATCCTTTCACAGTTTTGGTTTGTCTCTTACTTCTTATGGCTTATGTGCTTTATTATTCTTGTTTTGTTTTACTAGGCCCGATATAGAAATATGCTCTGTGTAAAGAGAATAAAAGGAACTCATTTAAAATATATAACTTCATCTTGACCAATTAAATGATAAATATTGGATTCATCTGTGTTATCATCTCCCCAGTCTAAACAAACATTGAATGCTATTGATTTCACATTTCAAATACTCCTCAAATTTCTCCCCCTCTAGTCTTACTATATAGCTTGATTTAAAGCTTTAGCCATCTTAAGGAACATCAGCTTACTATCAGCCCTTGGCATCAAATCTCAGTTTCTCAAATCCAGTCTCTGCACAGCTTATGGAGTGATCTATTTAAATGCAAATATCACCATATCTTCCCTAAGTATGAAAGTCATAACTAGCTCTACATATCCCCAAGGAAAAAGTTAAATCTTCTTAACTTGGCAGATGTAACAACAACACATACACAAAACAAAAAATGCCATAATTTAACAGCCTGCTTATCCAACCTCATCTCTTATCCCTCCATCTTATATTTTATATTTCAGCAGCAAAAAGCTACTTGTATGTTTATAAAGACTAAATATGTGCTATATGAATTCTCACTTCCATGTTTTTGTTCATGTTAATTCCATACATGTATGTCTTTTCTCAATTTTGATCCTGTGAATTCCTGTCATCCTGTAAGACTTAGATTTGGCGATGCAAACACCAAGGAGTCTTCCTGGCTTATCTATAAACACTGGGATGCTTAATTGCTTTCATAGCATTTCGTTCATACCTTTGTCATTGTCATTTCCTCCACTGGGAAAAAAGATAAAAGAAGAGGCTAGCTTGCACAGCTGCCTCCCCCAATGACACTGAGAGCTTCTTCGAAGCAGAAGATATTTGCTTCTCATCTTTGTTTTCAGATTCCAGCACAATGTCTAGCATGGTACCTGGTGAGTGTTCAATAAGTGCTTGATGAAAGGAACCTGCTTGTGAAAAAAAATCCATCAGAAAATTTATTTTCCAGTCCACTGTGCCTTATTAGATTTTTTTTTATATTTACCAGATGATTCTTATCATGCTTCAAGTAGAATGTGAAACCATGACTGTCATGTTTCATGTAACAGCAACAACAACAAAAACTCTTGGCACTGTACATAAATGCCCGCAGAACCATTGAGATTCTGTCTTGAGATGAGTATTCCTGGGGATAGTCTAAATGGAATCTTATCATAAATTCTTAAATATTGAGGGATTTATCCAATTAGCTAGTCTATGACAAGTTTAAATGCATCCCCACCAAATTCTCTGCCAAAGGCAATGTCATCTTTGCTACAGAAAATAAATAAATTTATTTAGAATGTCTGAAGCTACGTTGTCCTACACATTAGGAAAAGAACTATGCATCTTTTCTCAAGCAAAATGAATAATGCATAAGAACCCAATAATGGTTTGTTTAAAGGAAAAAAAAGGGAATAAAATTTAAGAAACTCTTCAGAAAGCACAGACTTCATACCAAAGACATAATAGGCTATTCTCATATAAATAGGTTCATTACAATGAAATAGAGAATAACCTTTTTCCCTTTGGAGTTCAAGTCTCTCCAGCAATGGCTGAACTCTTATTCATTAGTTGACTAATGATGAAAGCTCAGTTTTTACTAATAGCACATAGAGGCCAAAGGCAGACCTTCACAAATATGTAAGGACTGTGTTCAACATTGTGAGCCAAAGGAAATAAAAATCAAACACAATTAGTTCAGCAGAAAGAGCTTACAAAGAATAGAGCTATCTTAAGCAGTCCAGGGAGTGGTTCCTCTTTTTGTCATCATCTATTCAACAAATAATTACTTCTTTGGGGTGAAGAGGGAGACGGTGGATGAATAATAATAGTACAATGTGCACTTAATGGGTGTCAGCATGGTTCTAAATACTTTACATAAATTAAGTCATTAATCTTCCTCAAAATTCTATGAGCAATCAATATCACAAGCAATTTTCTTTTGTCGAAGTTGAAATTTGAAACTCCGGTATTTAAATAACTTGCCTAATACATAGAGATTTTTCTTACTACAAAGTCTGGACTTCAGTAATAGCTTACAAACTGCCTGAGAAGAAATAAGACACGACCCATGAGTGTCATTCCTGAGAATAATGATATAATGAAGACATTCGTATTTGCTTTTACTCTCATAGCAGATAGTCAAATATATAGAACTCCCACCTCCACCCCAAAACTCATGTGTCACACTGCAGATCTAAGCTTCATGGGCTTTCAAGGCTGTGACATTTGGGAAGCAGATTGCCAAGCCTTCATCTGACATATCTTTGGATGGATTCTTTCTGCCAACCTTTCAGTTCATGTTGGGGTTAAGTGCCATCACGTCATCTCCAACCTCTTGTCACCCTCTACACGACAGAAAGAAACACTGCACGGTGCTGTGCCATCTTCACAATTGCTCCTGTGCCCGAGTCCATTGTTGCAGCCACTGTGTCAGTCCATCTCATCAAGGGCCTTCCTCTTCTTTGTAACCCTTCCACTCTACCAAATATGATGTCTTTCTCCAAGGATTGGTCTCTCCTGACAACATGGCCAAAATTTGTAAGAGGGTGTATTGAAACCCTAGACTCTAAGGAGCACTCTGGTCTTACTTCTTACAAAACTGATCGATCTGTTCTTTAGCAGTGTATGACACTTTTAGAATTCATCTCCAGCACCACAACTCAAAGATACCTATTCATCTATGGTCTTGCTTATTCAATGTCCGTGTTAGTCGAGGTAGACCAGACAAACAAATCAATACACACTCATATGTGTATAAGGGAGAGTTTTATATATAAGAGCAATTGAACATTGAGAAAAACATCCGAACCCAGTCCAATTCAAGGTCATAAACCTTGAATATTCACCCATATGTCTGATACCAATCAATGAAGTCCTCTTCAGACTCACTAAGCACATGCAATGACACCAGGACAATCACAGGTCAGTGGCTGCAGACTCTGGCGTATCCAGTGACAGTGGAAGAATCTCAGTACTGACAGGGGCCTCTCTGTGGCTTCTCAAGCATCTCAGCACAGGCAGGAGTCTCTACATGACTTTTCTGGCTTCAGAGGTGTAGTTCCATCAGGGTAAACCCATGTGACTTCCCCTCTGGGATGTCTCACAGGGAGTCAGTCTTTCAGTAGAACTTCTCCAAAAGACTAAGTAGTGAGTCTCTCACCACCAAGAGAGAAATCCAGCAGATTTTCCAGAATTCTCAGGAGAAAGACATACCTACACAGAGGTCTCATTGGCTATCTCTAGATTGACAGGATAGACTCCACCCCCTACACTCTTAATGCTCAAATTGACACCAGATTAGGTGACTGCCACATGTCCAACTTTCACATGCATTTCAGTTTATAGATGAGCTCACGACTGTTCATGTCTTTCAGGACTCATAAAAGACAATAAAAAGTTTTTGAATATGTATTGCTTTCCATATAGATTCAACATTCCTGGGTTTCATGTCCCTCAAAACAGAGAAACAAATAACACAGCTCCTCTGAGATACACCCAATACATGTTATACACAACAGAATAATGCACTGCATGACCTGAAGTCATCCTCACAATTATTCCTGAGCCAGAGTCCATGGTTGTAGCTATTGTGTCACTCCACCTTATCAAGCCTTCCCCTTTTTGACACCCTTCCACTTTACCAAATATGATGTCTTTCTCAGGGATTGGTCTTCATTCTTAGAACATGCATAAGCAAAATATTACAGAATGACTGCCATAAGATTGTCATAATAATTCATATCTTAATACAGTATGCAGGGTGTTGATGTAGCAAGACCTTGTTTGTTTGTCAACCAATAAATAGTACATCACTCTTGGTACAGCTGTCCTCTGCTTTCTCAGACACCGTGTATGAAGTGTGTCTGAGGTAGAGTTCAGTTTACCCCATGATATCCCTATGGGGTCTCCCTGCTGCAGCCTCTGAAGCATGTCATGTACCCCAGAGATTGAAGAGTCAGTGTCCCTCTGTTCTACAGCACTTGGTCTGGTTACCCAGGATACCCCCAGATAACCGAGTGCAATTTTACCCACATACTGCACACCACTAAAGCCAATCCCACCTAATGTTCCCCAAAGGATCTTTAGTTTCCCATCCCCCTACCCAGGGTCATCCACTGCACCTATGTTCCCCTAAACTTCCCATTCTCTCTCTCCTCTCCTGCGTTGGCCCTCGCATTAGTAAGGTTGACCCCTATGAAAAGACCACTTCTCTTTCTGGGGTACCTCACTCCAGATCCACATGGAAACCACTCTGCAGACAGCACCCCCCACTCTCTCCTGACCTTTTGATCCCAGCTGTTCTGAGGCAACCTCTGGCAACCAAGTGACCTGAGGGAGATAAGAGGAAGATGATGTTAAGGAATCCAGAAACAAAACATGTTGTTTGGAGACTAATTATGGAAGTAATTGTAGAAATCTTTTTGATGTGATTGAACTATGGTATGACATGACAAATGTAACTGTCCCTAGTTACAGGAAATTAAAAGAAAGAAAGAACAACATTGATCCAGGAAGGGTTTGGGGCTTACACTAAATCCTAGCTCCAACTTAAGGAAAATTAGTCCGTATACCATGGTCCTGTCTAATACTTGCCCTAAGGAGTGGAACATAGAAGATATAGGAGCTATAGCAAAATATGGCGATGAATGTAGATGGTGCCAACTGTCAGATAAAATAGCACTTGGAGTCTTAAAACTCCAAACAAGAAGTCATCTAAGTGAAATGTCAACTAAGTCCACTTGAAAGAACACCATCATCAGTCACCAAAGGATTGGAATCCATATAACCCAAAGTCAAAGGGGGAGCGGGAATCAGTATCATAACCTAAATTGTGAGAGGCCAGGGTTCAGAAGGAGATGGATATCAGTGGGAGTCTAAGATCTATTAGCTGAACTACATAGGAGATAAACCTCTTGGAGGAACTCCCCCTCCCCCATCTAAAATTGAGGGATGGGAGGGAAGTGTCACTGAACAGAGTGGTTGAGAGAGAGGAGTACAGAATATCAAAGGCCTAGATCTGAGTTGAATAGCTAAAAGTGTGTCAGTAGATTCACCTCACCCCCCCCGACCCCCATGATATACACTGGACCTGATGTGGTTTGCAAATTTTTCTGTACTTTTGGTTTGTCTTGTTTTGTTCAGTTTTCATTTGTTCATATGAGAGTGTATCGCAGAGATGCTATATCAATGGAAGTCACGCTCTTGAAGCTATATTATATGATTTTCTGTTTTTCATTATATGAAACTCAGAATTGATGAATTTATAAAGATAGTAAGTAGCATGAGGGATTCAGGGGGAAGGGGTACATTGGGGGGTGGGAATGGTGGTAAAAGAGAGTCCATGTAGAAAAAGACTGTTTGGAAACTGATCGTGGTATCAATTATAAAATTTTACTTGATGTGTTTAAAATATGGAATCATATAATATATGTGTTACGTTCCAAAATTTTAAAAGTGTTTGTTGAATGAAAACATTATTTCAAATTTTTCAATGAGAAAAAGAAAAACCAAGACTAATATTTATTGACTGACTTTCTAACGGACATGTACCACACTCAACAACTAGTTTGGAGTGATGTAGTTATAGTAAAAGCTCCTCAGTTGATAGACGAATTTTTAGAACTTAAGAGTCCTCATTAGAATGATCTCAACAAAAATTTCTCACACCAGCCTTCAAATCCTCTCTGTCATTAGCGATTTGGATTGACTTGGGGACATTTACATTCCTGGTGCCTCAGTATTCTAATTTGTAAAAGGGGAATGTAATAGTAACTATAAAACCAAAGAATCAGTATGAGGATTAAGTCAATATATAAGGCCAAATTGTTATCAGAATTGTATCTCCATGGTAACTATTAATTACTATTATTTGTTAGCCATCTTTAATCATAATCACACCCAAAACACCAGTTTTGGGAATAGGCGATTCAACTAAGTTCTGCCTAAGATATTATAATATTGTATAATAGCTGATTAAGAAATAAAGACATGGGAAGAGATTTAAGGAAAATAATCAGGAAGGCTAAAGGGAATATGGATGCACAAATAACAGTGTGAGAGGAAAAAGCTATAGATATAGAGAAAAGAGATTATTTTGAGCATCAATAGGGAGTGTGATTTACTTGAGAGGAATTCAGCCTAGGAGACAATCTTAATAATCTCGTATCAATCTGTTGATTTTTTTGTGGGGGAGGAGGGTGCCAAATATAATAAAATAGGCCAGTATATTTGGGGAAAAATGAGATCTTTATTTTTTTAACTCTAGCTCTCACAAACTAAAAAACCTTTGCATTTTTATGAACCATTAGAGGATCTCTTTTTATCAAGAAAATGTAATCACATTTTCTTTGAGAACTGACCTACCTACATTTTATTCTCCTCCCTTCCTTGTGTTCGATTTAACTCTAACTGAAAATAATAGTGGTCTAAATAATAGTGGTCTAAAGCCTTTGAGTCAATTCTAATGGTAGAGACCTTTTAGGATAGAGTAGAACTACCCTATGCGTATCCAAGGTTGGCTTTAACAATGGATGAAGTACAAGAACAATTTTGAGAATGGTGCAGGCAGTGTTTACTTGGGTTGTGCAAAGGGTGGCTGTGAATCAGAACCAACTTGATAACCACGAACAACTACAAAGCCATATAAGCACATCTCTATTGAATAGTTGTAGAGAGGACCAGATAGGCCTGCAGTCAGGGTCCAGTGAACTGGAGTGTGCCTTACAGCTGACATTGTATTTGGAAGTCCTCAACAGAGCAGCAAAGTAACCAATGATCATTGAAAATGGATGATTTTTACTTCTTACCAGTAGTCCCTTTGGTTTGGGGAAAAAGACCCAATGAGTTATGGACTTCAATGGATTCTTCTTATTCTAAATACAGGCCAAATAATAGTCTATTTGACATTTCTTTCCAGCCCTTAGCTTTTATTTATATTAAGGGCATGTCTTTGTAGACAGCATAATTTTGCACTCTGTTGTTTTTGTCTAGGCATATGGGGAAAATGGAGGCACTCTATTCATTTATGATTCATTCTGAGAACAAAAGCATTTCGATCAGAAGGTCTTTGTAAACATATTTGTTCCATAAGCTAAACAGACGTTTCTTGTATCTTATCTCCACCATAGGTTTATTTTATCCCCTAATTTAGGGAAAAGAGACACATTAAATGGCAATCATGAGCTGGATTTCAAGATGGTAGAAGCTCACTGTTGACCTTTACACGGTAGCCTGTTTATGAAAACAAATTATGGAGAATGAAGTAAGCAAATTAGATAGCCCATTATAAACAGTGAAAAATATCTTCAGAGTTATACTAACATCTCTGTTAAAAGTAGTTTGCTGCATAAAAACATTTAGTCAGTAAGACAGTGCACTGGAAAATCAAATTGGAATCTTTAACATAAAAATCTAGGGCTCAGTGGGATATGCTTAAAGAGAAAATTCACTGAACTAGTAGAGCAATTTGTTATCAAAGGTAATCCAGTTGAACTTGGTAGAATTTTATTCTCTCTGCCTAGGAAGGATACAGAAAAGAAATATGAGACATAATAAAGCTTCCACACCTTTTGAGTAAGGATACTTACGAGATAAAGAGTTTAGAAGAATATCTATAAATTGGAAAAATGTCAATATCCTGCTTTTTATCCAAAGGAATGTTGGTAGTAGGGTTAAGCTATTGTATGTATTTAAGATATAAAACTATGCTATCATCTGAAAAACCAAGAATGAAATAACGCAAATGCCGTATAAATTCCCAGCTACTTATCTAACAAATTCTTAAGATATTTTTTTCTTTTGCAATAGTAAGATCATAGAAATTCTTAAATTCTAAGTTGAAAATGGGTGTGCTCTGAACTGTACAAACTATACACTCTGCTCTTTGCAAATCAAGATTCTCACTGCCATCGCTTCAATGCAGACCTGTAGCAACCACAGAGAAGAGGGTAGAATTGCCCTTGTGAGCTTCTGAGATTATAAAAGTTTCCAGGAGTAGAAAATCCAGTCTACTTCTCCCATGGAGCAGCTGGTTGAGCTCAAATTGCTGCCTTTCCAGACTGCAGCCTAGCACATAACTACCACCCCACCAGGTTAAGTTAGGCTTATTAGAAAAGCAAGTCCACTACTACAACTCATCCTGTGTAGCATTTTAGATACAAATTAAAAGTGGGTTTTTTTTGGGCTGAGCCCCGGTGGCGTAGTGGTTGTGCGCAGGACTGCGGCCCACTGGAATGGAGGTTTGATTCCAGCTCCACGGAGCAAAGGCTGGGCCTCCAACTCCCACCACCTGAGGTGGGATGCTCCCCACTCCAAAAAAAATTTTTTTTTCTGGTCTTATAATAACTTGGCGAGATAAGTCATTTGTCAAGGGAAAGTCTTCTGATCATGCTCAGTCAGGAAGGGGTGGTTGCAAACTTACCATCTTTTTCCATCTTACCATCTTTTGGGGCGTTGGCAGAGGTGTGATTTTTCACCTCCCAATTTCAAAATGTTAGGTAAAAGGCATAAGCATCCCTTGGGCACGTCTTGGGTAGATCAGTCACCTCAGCCCCCATTAGGCAGACCATTTCTAGCCTCGGCCTGCTCTAGGCCCCCAGCATCCTGGTTTTCGCCATTAAACAGACAGGTGGTGTTGCCTTGCCTATTAAGAGAACAACTTAAAACTGGTAGTTAGTTCCTTCCTGTTTTAAACACAAACAGAGACACAGATGGAGAGAGTAAGATTCACAAAAAAAAATCCCAAAATGATTTTTTGGCACAGAGTTAATTATGCGGTAGTTAACGACATCGTGGGAATTACACAGGCAGTCAGCAAGTTAAGGCGTGAATAAGAGGGGAAGTTGTTTATTTCACGATAGCTCTTTTCCAACTACCTATCCTCTAGTTTGAAAGTATGCATTCCAATCACCATTAATTATCAACGAGTGTGGATTGTGCCTTTTTAGAAATTTCAGAGCACCTAAGTTTGTAGACGCATTCCATTTCTTCATCTTTGTCATTAGTGATTGGAATGCACATTTAAATGGTAGTTATATTCAACTGGTCTTCTGCCTAAGCAGTGAATATTAATCTATTAATGACATCAGTGTGCTTCAGATATATGAATACGATGCCACTCCTCTTCACTTTTTCAATCTCAATATAGTGAACCATATGCCTGTCTTATTCAAATGGCCAACTCACTAATGCCTAGCGTATCTGATTTCAGTTCCTCTACTTCATTTTAGAAAATTTCCAATTTTTCTGGGTTCATATTTTGTATATTCCACATTTAGATTACTAATGAACTCTTGCAGCTGTTCCTCCTCATTTTGAGTCATGTCACCTGAGAAAATTGTAGTCTTTAGAGCATTTCTCTATCCATACCATTAAGGTTGATTCTGCTTTCCAAGATTACTGAAGTTTACTCTATTAATGTACAAAGAGATTTATTGAGGGTTTTAGACAATCTGGACTATGGAAAACATTTTATGTCACGGTCTAAAACAAATGTTCCCCAAAATGATGAAGCTTAGGAGACATTTTAACAGATTAGGAAAAAACAACCCTTAAGTTCATTACTTCAATTGGAAAATAAAACTTAGATAAATGTTAGGCCACAAAGGATAGTTTTGTAGACATACAATGCATAATAGCAAAGGAGTCAGTTTGCCAAAAAGAGAGGCTAATTATTGATTATGCACCAATCACTTCTATTTTAAAGTTGAAATATGAAGTCAGCCATTTTATTACTAAAGAAATAATTATAACCTAGAATATTTTAGGATAGATTATTAAGATAACTGGCTCAAGGCAAAATCATTTCCTGAAGACTGCTTTCGCAACGGATTTAATAATCATTTCAGTAATGACACCTAGGGAACATTCTAAAAGACATTCCTTTTGGATTAACATTTTAAAATAAACTTTTTTAATTAAAAAATTCAAAACTACAAAATAAGTATATGCAGAAGATGACAATTACTAAGGTAAAAGAAGAAAAACAGAGGGATGCAGATCCATATCTTCAACCAGCATTTAGAATTGCCTGGAAACTTAGATTTTACCTTTTTTATAGACTATTTTAAGGAGGCAGTTCTCCTCCTGCCATATTTTGAGTTCTTTCCAACCTGAGAGACTCCTTTTCAACACTCTCTTAGATCATGTTCTGCTGCTCTTCCTAAGAGTTGGACCGTCAATGTGTTTGGAAAGAGGTTCTGAGGCTCTTCATCGTCTTCTGCCCTAGTCTGTCATCTCTGCGGAGACCTGTTCACTGCCGACGACCAGACTGGTATTTCACTTATCAGTCCAAACCTTGCAGCATCACAGTAATATTCAATTTACCATGGTCTGACAAACTGACAGGCGAGAGGTGGTTTTAGCAATCAGGCAACATTTAAATTTGTCACATAAACTCCTGGGTATTAGAGGTGATACCAAGTGCCTATGATTGCTATAGATTTAACATCTAATAAACTAGTGCTCTTGTTGACATATATAACTTGTAATCAAGAAAACACTTTAAAAATCTAGCTATTGAAAGTTCATTGGTGGGAGAAATGTGTTTTTCTTGTGTCGATACTCAGCACACACTTAGAATATCCTTGCTGCTTTGTGCCATTGAGATGAGCTTTGCTCATTAGAGACTCCATCAATATGACAGAGTAAGACCGGAGTGGCCCTTAGGGTTTCTGTAACTGCTCTCTATGGACACAGATCACCAGCTCTTTGCTCCCGTAACAGCTTATGGGTTTCAGCCACTAATCTCTTAGTTAGCCCTTGTTCCACATAGGTTTGTTAGTAGAATGTAAGTAGTTATGTAAGAATCGTTCTCTTAAAAAAATTAGTCCAGGAACTGCTGAATACCAACTTTTGGGTTACTGTCTCTAGAATGTCCTTAACTATAGAGACATAAATATTAGCCTCTTCAATCTGTGCTGTTTTACATGTTTCATATTCTCAGAAACAAAAACTAGCCTCTATTGGCAGGAGACATTGTAGTGGTAGTGAGTTGTTACAGACTTTAAGTTATCTACAGTATAATATGTTGTGGGACCAGAAGGGTATAGCCACGTATAAGGGAAGCACTATGCAATGGAATGGAACTATGAAGGAGATACTGACTCTACAGAGGTCAGTGCTTAGGAATGGAACACAAGAGTGACTTCCTTACTTCACTCTCACCATGTTCAAGGAAGCATGTTAACTGCTCTAGATATGTTATGACATCTAACTTTGAAATCACCCAGTGGGAGAAATGTTATGTCAAATACCATTTCTTTAAGGACAATTGAAGAAGGGAGAACCCCGCAAAATTGTTTCAACATGGACGAGGGAGAGTTAGGTCTCAAACTCCTTTTAAATCAGCGTACATCACAATGAAAAATTCCTTTTTTATTATCCTCCAGTACGATTGAGATTTCTCCCATTATTAACCTTCCGACATTTGGGGTTGTGTTTTGACAAGCATAAGTGTTAATGGTATTATAAGGCTATGGTTTTGAATTTAAGTTTCATCGATGAATTAAGCAAATTAATATAAAAGCACACCAGAGGTCACATTTATTATTACTTGACCCCTGTGCAAGTGCTCCTAGCAAATTTGTCAGCATCACCTCTATATTTAATGGTTAAGATATTAATTTTAAAAGTTATAGCAATTGTAGAGCTGGAAAAAGTTTAGGAGGTGACATTCTTGCTCTTTTTCATGTCGATGAAAATAAATAATCCAGTGTCTTAAAAGGGCAAATCTGAGGGAGACATGGCTCAGAAATAAGTTTATAGCCTGAAAATTAATACTGAAGCTTCTGCTCTTTTGGTAACACACCTTAGAAAGACTTTAAAGTTATCAGTGATTATTTATTCTTACTATAGTATAGTCTTGAAAAGAAAAAATAACTAAAGCAGGATGAGTCTATTTTTTAATTACTTTTCCAATAGAACATTCTTCATAATGGCATTATTTAACATCTGAGTGCCAGTAGTTTACCTTCTGTTGTGTGAAGAGAAGAAGGCACAGTTTGTTTGGCTTGCAATCAGCAATGAAGTGCGGGGGAGAATGACAGATGCTGAATATTTGTGCAGTTGGAGGTATTGCGGGAGGATTGAGCCACGACAGGACTGCCCTAGATAAACAGCCTGCGTATTCATGTGCAAGGCACACTTCAGATGATATTTTCCCCACATTCTTTGCAGGATGTGAAAATGTAGAATCCAGAATCTAAGAAAAATAAAAATAAGACCAGTAGCAGGAAGAAGTGATGTCATCTATTTTAGCACCATAGCTATCCATCCATCTTAATTGCCTGAGACATTTCTCCAATATCCCTTTCTTTCCATGTGGCTTCAAAGCATTCATTTCTTCAGACTGCATGCTGCAAGAGAGAAGAATAAGCTCATTACTTAGAGGGATACCAGCAGATGGAGAGGAAATCTTCAATGTAGATTGAATGGAATGTTTTACAAAACTGAAGTTTGTGTGGAAGAGCAAAAATGCTCCATTTGATACTTTTAAACGTCCTCTTGAGGAAATGAGGAAACTCCTGGTGGCACAGTGGTTCAAGCACTCAGCTGCCACCCCAAAGCCTGACAATTCTAACCTACTGGTTGTTTTGCAGGAGAAAGATGCAATGGTTTACTTCTGTGAAGATTTATAACTTTGGAAATACTATGAGGCAATTCTACACTATCTGGCAAGGTTGCTTTGACTATGAATGGGCCTCACAGCAGTGAGTTTGGTGGGTTTAAGGCAAACAAAAGCAACAGCTTAGCATATCATATCTGGAGGTTCAGGTATGGGTTGAATTTTGCCTCCCCACCACCAAGCCCGACCCTGCAATATCTTGAAATCCTACTTCCAGGTAACTACGAATGTGGTCTTATTTGGAATAAGGTCTCTTCAGATGTAATTTGTCACACTGGAGAAGCATGAGCCCTAACCCAAAATGATTGCATGGTTTAAAGAAGACCAGGGGCAGCCTGAGAAGATAGTCCTGTGAAGAGGCAGTCAGAGTTGGGAATTACATTGCTATAATTCAGGAAGTTTCTGAAGCTACCAGAAACTAGAGATCTAAATCATATTCTAAATATTTGGAGGGATAGTGGACCTGCTGGCATCATTAATGCTATTTTCTGGCCTCTAAAATAATTTTGAAACAATGTTCCTGTTGTCTTAAACTTCCTAGTTTACTGTACTTTGTGATAATGGTACTAAGAAACTAATATGGTGCTCTTATAATCTAGTCTGTAGTTTTATAAATAAGATACCTAAAGTTTCAATGGTAGAAGAGTCAAGAGTAGACTCTATTTTCACCAGTTTCTAGTGGTGCTTTCCAGTATAACTTTAGCTGAACTAATCTTTGTTTCAGTATTTTTATTTCATATGTATTTCAGCTTCATTCCATTGAAAGAAATGGAAGCCAAGAAATATTTGCTAGCTTGATAGGCAATTCTAATTCAGTATGTTTTTTGCCTTAAATAATATATGGGATATTGAAATGTTCTTTAGAGAGCTTTGTCTTAAATTTCTCAAGTCTGTCAATATAGTAAAGACTTCATGACATGAATACATTTGATTTTTAGCAAAAGCCAAGATAGAGTTCTCTAGAGTAGAGATGTGTCAAAAACTGTCAAGTTTTTGTAGTAAAATTAGGTACCTTGACTGATGTTCAGATCGACTTATTCTTATGGTAAAATTTATTTTGTGTTTTTCAGAAATTTTTACATTTAATTTCATATTTTGACCTTTTGTTTTCTATTTAATTAGTGTTCATAGTTTTCAAACATATCAGAAGTCCAATGTGGCAATTTATCAAGAAAAGATCTTATAATGATTATACAACTCTGCTTGATATTATTGGACTATTGAAATTGTGTGATATATGGATTAAGTGCCAATAAAATTGCTGAAAGAAAGAAAGAGAAAAGATTTGAGATAGAATATGGGGATTTGAGGTCTAGGTCTCTGGGAAATTTTGTTGAAGAATTAGAACTGGATGTCATTTTGTTGTAATAATAAAACTGGGAACATAATACTCTCTGTCTTTACAATGAAGTCTACCTATTGACTTGTTTAATATGAGCTGCAATTTAAACCCTTTTAAAGGAGTCTAGTGGTGTTATCAGGTAAGCATTGGATTGCTAACTACATAATCGCTGCAAATCATAAAGATTTGCAGTCTCAGAAACTACATATAGGGTCTCTGTGAGTCGGAATCTATACATAGCCAGGGTTGGGTATTCTGTTGTGCAATGTCTATGGAAGATAAATTTGAATTGCACCGACATCCCCACCCAATTCACAACTATATAATAAGTAAAGGTGCCGATTATTTTATACTCTTTTGACCCCAATACAAGTGATATACCATCTAGTTTTAAAATGCTCTGGAAACAGTCTGTCCTGTTTCAAAATTTATTGCCCAGGAAAGGAAAAATGATTGTAAAATTAGAGCGAGTGAGATGCTAGCACAAGAATGACAGAATATGATAAAATAAAAAAGGTTCTACTTCTGATTCAATAAGTTGACCCATTGTTGGCATGTCACACTCTCAGTTAATGAGTCAACAAATTTCGATGTTAAATGTCCTGCAGTAGCATTTGTAAGACTAGTAGATGAAGTTGAAATTAAAAGCTGAGTTTTTTGCTTGAGGTGCGGTGGGGCGGGGAACAACTCCAAAAAACCAAGAGAACCAAAGCCTAAGCTCTGAGTGCTAGAAGTAGATCCCGATTGCCAGCCACAGTCTGGAACAGAGTCGACCTACTCCCCAGGGTTTCCGAGGCTGTAAATCTTTCTAGGTAAATAAATAAGCGTGGCCATAAATAAACGGTTAGTAAACAAAGTAGCTGTCTTGGAGAATCTGTGCTGACATCTGTATTGCGCAGACCTTATCAAAGGCTGGTTTCTTCAGAGGCTTCCCCCCTTTTGTCACCAAGACCTAAAGCTAGCCTTGTCATAGAGAGGGAGCTCTGAATGCTTGGCCACCATGGCAACTCTAGTATGTATGAGCAAGTCAATACTGATTGAACAAGACAAGCGTCAATCACTTTTAGAGATCAAAACAACAAATTTTCTATGATGGCACGAAAACCATTACCTTATTAGAGGGTTCACCTGAGAATATGTTTTCTATTTTATGAAAACCTGGAAAAAGCTCTCCTATCTCCCCTGTGACAATGGAATTAGATGCTTCAGGAGAGGAAAGGTTCTCAACAGAGCATTCAAATTGAAAGGTGAATTCCAGAAATTCATTCAAGAAAACAGTAAGCCAAATTTTGCCGAGTGTTTTAAAAATATAGAAATACTCCAAAGAGCCATCTCCTTAGCATGCTTAAAAACAAAACAATCACATGAACCAGTTCATTGTATCTGTATAAGTTCCTGTTAAAAATTATTTAGATTTCAAAGGCAAAGTCTTGGCTTTTAATGAAAAGAGAATCTCTTGAAAACTCATGGCACAATAAGAAATCTTGAAGTGTTTCCTGAGCCACTTGGTCTTGAGAGTGAGGGAGGCGATTTGTGGTTTTCAAATCTTTTCGTCTACCACCTGGAGGAACCACAATACAAAACTGAACAGTCTACCCGCCCTACCTCTCTTTCAATCTACATGAAAAGCTGGAAAATGGACTCCTTTCTTTCCAGACAGATGATTTGACTCAGGCAGAAGGGGAAAGATTTTTACCGACCTTCATCTTGTACATACAAGATCAAATTTACCACTCTGACCAAGACCGACTCTGGATTTTTGGGGGGAAAGACTAGTGACTCAGGAAGCACAAGATACTGTGCTACAGTTGCAACTCTTGCAGTCCAGCACAAGTTAATTCTCCTTTAACAAAACAAATATCAAAAGTGAGGACAGGAATTTTCTCATTTCAGTACAAACGCAGATTTGTATGGACTTATTTGTGTTAGACTTAAGTCTAACTATGTACAGAAAAAAAGAAAAAAGTGAAACACAGGATGTTCAAAAAGTCCTTGGAAGAAATCTATCACTTTGAAATTCCATTTTCCAAGCACCTGGAAATGGGTACATATATTTACATAAGCCTAGAAGCACTGTTGTTTAAGTGTTGGACTGTTTAACACACCATCAGCAGTTAAAATCTAACGGCATTACTGCAGGAGAAAGATGAGGCTATCTGCTTCCCTAAAGATTTCCAGCCTCAGAAACTCTGCATTCCTCTGAGTATCGTGTAGGTCTACAATATTGTACACATCTCTCTGAGTCAGAACAGACTGAGTGGCACTGAACAAAAGCATGTACTGGGTACAATATAAATATATCAGTACATGCTGCTGTTTTTGTTAGATGCCAGTGATTCATAGAGATGCCTCATGGGCATAGGGCGACTACTTGGCCCTTACCTATACCAACCCCATTTCCGACAGAAAGAAGCACTGCCTCGTCCTGTGGCATCCCCACGGCTGTTCCTATACTTGAACCTATTATTGCCAACATGGTGTCAATCCATCACACCGAGGCTCACCCTCTTTTTCTTTGCTCCTCTACTTTACCCAACATGATGTCCTTCTCCAGGAACTGGTTTCTGCTGACCACATAGCCAGAGAACTATGGCTGTACTTCTTCCAAAACAGATTTGTTTGTCCTCTTAGCAGCCCATGGTACTCTCAATATTTTTCATCAGCACCCGAGTTCAAGCACACTGATTTTTTTTTCAGTCTTCCTAATTTAATATCCAATTTTCACTAGCATATGCAGAATTGAAAAATATCTTGGCTTTGTTCAGGTATACCTTAGTCCTAAAAGAGACATCTTATTGTTCCAGTGATCTAAAGAGGCTTCCTGCAACAGAAGTACCTGATGCAATGCATCCTGTGATTGCTTGATTGCAGTTTTCAGGAACATAGATTGTGGATTCAAACAAGACAAAATCCTCAATAACTTACCATACAACAGAACAAAGCATTACCCATACCTGGACCTCAAAATGGATACTATGTTTGAGGGTATCCTATTTGGAACCACTGGGCCATTCGATCTAGTTGAAAGCCTTTCTCTTTTTCACTACTCTCTAAAGTACTACTCAAGCATGATGTCCTTCTCCAGGGACTGTTCCTTCCTGAAAACATCTAAAATGGGTGAGAAAATATTTTATCACCTTTCCTTTTGAGGAGCATTCTGACTGTGCTCCTTCCAACACGGATTTGTTATTTCTTTTGAAAATCCACGGCATCATCTATATTGTTCTCCAACATAGTAATACCACTGCATCAACTCTTCAGTCTTCCTTTTTCATTGTCCAGTTCTCAAATGCGTTTGAGTCCATTGAAAAGATAGTGGTTTGTGTGAGGCACATCGTAGTCCTCAAAGTGATTCACAGCGATTCCACTGCTGTCAAAATCAATTAGTTCCAAATTCCTGTTCAAAATTGAGAATTAAGCATATTTTTTCCACAAGAAAAAATGGAACAACAAGCAATTGGTTCTGAGGCCCCCAAATTGCACTTACACATTCACTACAGAAGCATTTAGCTTTCTTGGATGTCACCTCCTCAGATATGCTATCGCTATCAAGTTGTTTCTTCTTTATGCAAATTAACAGTAACTTTTCAAACTCTTGCACGGTCTGATCATTTGTTTGTGGTTAACGGTTTCACACATTTTGCTACCTTAGCAGCTTTAATCTTTTCCTTTTTTATTCACAAATGTTGATAATGATGACTTAGCCATGTCTATTCAGCCACCAGATCAGACAAGCGACCACCTGATTTGAATTTCAAAATGATTTCTTTCTTGAATGCTATCATTGTTCTCCTACTTTTCCTTTGAACTTTACTACTGGTATCACTAATTTTCTTTGAAGCCATGGTTGTAATAGTTTATGCAAATAGAGCCAAAACATAAAAGCACTGATGAATATTTAATACATTAACAATAACCAGCACTGAATGTTTTCTGAGTGAGAGCCTGAGCTTAGACTGAAGTGTCACCTCTTGGTCACTGGGGCGAGATTAGAAATGTGACATGCTTTTAGCCGAAACAGGTTTTTGTAAGTGTGATTTTCTACTAGACTGTGGAGCCTAGTTAAAATACAAGTAAATTTTTTCTTTGTTCTACAAGTAATGGGGCTTGGAGCATTCTACAACTGAGGAGTCATTGTGTTTGATTTATAAAACCATAAAGAGGTCTTTTGGAGCAACTTTGTCCAGTTAATATGTTTTTGGATTTCTTGACTACAACTTCCATGGGTGGATCCAAGTAAAATGAAATTTTTGACAACTTCAGTGTTCATTTATCATGATGTTGCTTATTGCTTTAGTGATCAGAGTTATTGTCTTTTGGTGTGAGGTATGATTCATACTGTGCTATAATCTTCGATCTTCATCAATATGTGCTTTAAGTCTCTTTGCTTTCAGCAAATCAATCTGTGTCATCCATATATTGCAGGCTACTAATGAGTCTTCCTTCAATACTAATGTCAGATTCTTCAGTGTAGAGTTCAACTTCTAGTATGACTCATGCAGCGTAGAATTAAGAATGGCAACAGTGAGAAGATATAACCCTGACACTTAGCTTTCTTGGTTTTAAACAATGAAATATCAGCTCCCACTGTTCAAGCTACCATCTCTTTGCCAATTGGTATGATGGCTTACATAATGTTTTTCAGCAGTTCATCCACCAGAAGTTCCATGGAAGAACGATGATGCTATCTACTGTGATGATGATTGACATCCACGGAACCCCTGGGAGCAGTTCCACTCTGTCTTGTTGGGTTGCCGTGAGTTGAAATTGACTCAACAGCAGTACATTAATTGTTTTTAGAATTCTCCTTGTTTTGTTTGAAGGACTGTCCATTGTTCTATACAGAGGTACCACATGAGCATAAATAAATGTTCTGGAATCCACGTTTTTCACAATGTTATTCATAACGATTGCTATATAGATTAACATTTGGGTGGTGCTAATTCTTCTAAGGTTATCACAAGCAGGGAAATACATAACATTTAATGTAAAAGTCATAGAAAATAAGTTGATGGAAGTGAGTGTTCAAATGAATATTGTAGATTACACTGAAATAAGTGCTTACTGCAGATTTTGAAAAGAATCTAAAGTTAACTTGGGGCATGCTATCAGGAGGGACCCATACCTGAAAAGGGACATCGTGCTAGTAAAGTGAAGGGTCATCCAAAAAGAAGTGCCTCAATTAGAGAGAGTGGCATAGTGGTTGTAGCAATGGACTCTAACATAACAGGGATTCGAAGAATGGCACAGGGCTGAGAAGTGTTCTGTTGTGCTTTTTTAAAATTATTATATTGGGAGCTCTTTCAGCCCTTATAATATTCCATATATCAATTTTATCAAGTATATGTGTACATGTGTTGCCATGATCATTTCCAGAACATTTTCTACTTGAACCCCTGGTATTAGGTTCTCTTTTTACTCCTTCCTCCCCCACACACCACCCTCTTGAATTCTTGATCAATGATATATTGTTATTGCTATTTCATATCTTACACTGTCCATTGTCTCCATTTGCTCACATTTCTGTTATTTGTCTGCTTTTTTTTTGGGGGGGGTAAGACTAAATAGCCAATCTTGTGATTGGTTTCCCCTTTCTTACCCTTCCCCATCCCTGACCATCCTCCTACCAGCATGATGCCACTATTTCCATTACTGCCATCTGTCCTAAATTCCATATACCGAGAGCTCTCATCTGTACTAAAGTGTGTTCTTTGGTCTAGCCATATTGATACATTACAACTGGGTCATGGTAGTGGGTGGGTGGGGGGAAGTATTTGGGAACTAGAGGAATGATGTGCGAATTATCAGTAATTTACTGCTCTTTGGTTGAATCATCCTTTCAGTATACTGCTCCTGTGGGGGATATCCAATTTATTTACAGATGAGCTTTGAGTCTCCACTCCAATCCCATCTTTTCACATTGATGTAGTTGTATGTTTGGGATCTTTTGATACCTGATTTCTGATCCTATCAATGTCTCATGATAACACAGGCTGGTGGGCTTCTTTACTTCCCTGCTAGATAGCTGCTTATTTGATTTCAAGCCTTTAAGACCCCAGACTCTATATCTTTGGATAGCTGGGCACATTCTTCTCTCTTCACCAGATTTGCTTACGCACCCATGTTGGGAAGGTGAACATTAAAGAGTGCCAAGTTATCAGAACAAAGTTTTCATGTGTTAAGGGAGACCTTGAGTCGAGGCCCAAAGTTCAGCGGCTATCTTAATACTTATCCTATAAATACATGTGCATTGACCTCTACCCCTTTCATTATAATTTAATATATTTACATATATACATTCCTATAGCTATGCCTCTATGAATAGTGTTTGCCTTCCATTTCTTTCCTCTATTTCCTTTCCCCTTCCTCCTATCCCACTATCATACTTACTCTCCATTCAGCTCTCATATTACCTCTTGGGCACATTGCTCTTGATCAAAGTCCCACTCAGTATTAACTCTTGGGTACATTGCTCCTGATCAAGTCTCACCTAATCTTATATGCATTTCTCACCATCAATTTTAGATCTCTGTTGTTTCCTAATTTCTGAGTTTGTTGGATTTTCATTCCCCCTCCCTGTCATAAGATTGCTATGAATCAGAGTGAATTCGATGACACCTAACAATGGCAATTTTTTTCTTTATCGCTGTAATCAATGTGAGTACTTCAATGTCAATTTTTTGCCATCAGATCATTTCTTAGTCAATTTTCATAATTGTATGACTCTTGCGACAGTAAAACTAAGGTACTTATATGTAAATTATTCCACTTACCTTTTGGGGTCTATCATACATCTTCTTTTTACCCTGCTTTATGTTTTACAGAATTTTAAAGTTTAAAGAAAGAGTTTTGTAGCTTGTATAGCATAATAGTGATCAATAAAGAAACAAACTCACCATCTAGTCTTGGTACTTATTTCTCCTGTAGCAAGACTACACAACCTACTGAACACCTACTTTTGGTGTTGGAGGTAGTGACCCTAGACCCTAAAGTGACCCTGGATCTATGGTAGATCCAATCATAGAGCTCATGTTTATAACACTGCACAGTGCAATGCGGTCATAAGCCTTTTTGTGCCAACATGGCCCCCATGGGACCAGGAGGGCAGAGTGTAGCTGTCAATCAGTTTGTAGTTTGAGTGGAAGGTAACTGAGGCTATTTGGTTCTAGTATAATAGGTACTTTTTCTATTATAATGTGGTCATTTGGAGGTAAAGATGACAGGAGCCATCTGTTTTACCCAAGTCAACCCTGACTGGATTCACACCTGCCTTCTGCAAGACATGGAAAGAAAGAGTGGCTAGCAAACAGTATGTTGAGTTTCCTCAGGAGAGGACAGGGAGGACCAAGGCATGTCTTGGAATCCTACATGCCTGTCTTAGGAAACTTCCAGATTTAGGGGACATAGATGTCAAGACACATGGAGATTTCCTAGGCAATCAAGAACCCCATGTTTCTGAGTCTAGTCCCTTCACCTGCAGACAGCCAAAGACAGCCAAAAGCCAAATCTTTTTTTTTTAATAGTCATGCTTACATTTCAGTGAACTAAGATATCTAAATGAAGAAAGAATAAATTCTCTTTGTAAAGACAAAGGACAGGGTAGGACAGCCCCTGTGAGTTTCTGAGACTGTAGTTCCTTATGGAGTACAATGCCCATCTTTCTCTTGCTCAGGAGCTAGTGGTTTTGAATTTCTGACCTAACAGATACCCACCCAGTGCATAATTACAATGCTATCAGGGCTCCTGGTAGTGATACTGATTATGGTAGCAAGAATTCTTTGAAAATTGGCAATATATAAGATTATAATATAGAATAAAAGATATGTGAAATAAATGTGATATTATAACGAGGCCATGTTTCTACAATCAGGTTTGTCTGTTTTTGGAGTCTGTTTTGTGTATGTATGTGTAGGGGATGGGAATTGGAGGATGAGGAAGTGAAAGATCTAAAGAATATGACATTCTATGTGAAAATTTGGAGAAAGAATTCTAATAATCAGTAAGTTAAGGTAGTAGAATGTCAGACTTCTATTCATGCTTCTAAATATCACCTTGATTTCTATGGCAGAAAATATTATTGAAAAAAATAAGTCACTACCTTAACAAGGTAAAATAAAGGTATTTTCTAATTTAAAATATTTGGTAATTCTTATTATCCTGAATAATGAACACATACCATGAGTACCATCCCCCTTAATGATCTTGAATTTAATGCTTCCTTTAAAGGGGAAAATTAAATTAAATTAAAAGGAGTCAATCACTGAAGGCTGGTTGTTGAAACTTTGAAAGTGTGAAGTATTTCTGTTCTTTTCCATTGTTCTTGATAATGCTGACTTTATTGTCTGCTAAAAAATACTTATACTTTCAAGAAAACAACTGTTATTTAAATATATTTTAAAAAATCATCTAAATGGTAAAAGACCCCATAAAAGTGTATTTGAACTTTTGTAAACAACTCATCTTATTTATATACTTAAACAGTAAATGAGACCAAGATAATTGCAGATTGTAAAACCACTTTCTTCAGTTCCACAATGTGGTTTCAATTTGAAAGATAGCCTCTGCTTATCATCTCCTAGGATATGCCTCTCGCCTAATTTTCCCCACAAATTGTGCAGTTATGAGAGTATGTAATCAGAATGGAGTAGATAAAACACAACTTTAACTGAAATTTGAAGTCAATATATCCATTCAGTTTCACAAATAGTTTCCTTTGTAGGGATCCATTCCTGACTTCTCAGAACCCAGGCTTGTTATGTCCATCTGGATGTCCACTAACCATAACAAACTCTGCTCAAAGAGAATGGAATCCCTACATTCCATACCAATGTCCTATCTAGCACTTTTTTCTGCCTTTCTCATTGAACAGCAAAAGGCATTATTCTTTTGTTTAAGCCAAGGAGTCTTTGTTGACCCCTTGTTTTCTATCACTTGCTGTACTATGAAGCCATCTGAATTCCACCTCAAAAATGTGTTCTAATCTGATCATTTCTCCCCTATCTTCCTGATTTGAACTTTACCCAAGCCAGAGTTGTATTTTGCATCATAATGTCGTAACCTATTTTTTCAACAGTATTTTCTCACACAGGAACCGAAGTGAGACTTAAAAGCCTAAGCGAAAGTCTGGCATTTTACTAATTATGACCCTATTTTATTAGCTTCTAGCACCTAAACTTATTTAATTCTCTGGCCTGATCCCCTACTGTGCCTCCTTTCATTCACTGCTAAGTACTCTTCCTGGATACCAAATTTTAGATAACCATCTACTTATTCTTTTAAAAGGATGGTAATGCATTTCATGGTGTGCTTGCTGTATAATTTGTAGTCAATTTGAGACTTCAGAGTGAAAGGGTGAAGGTTAGCCTGTCAATTAGGTCGCAGCTTGATGACCTCACTTGAAGGTGCCAAGGAGATAAATAGCTTGCTGGAGGTCAAACCCTGACACACTCCATGCGAAGTGTTCCTGAGGGCTATGCTAGAGCCCTGGAGCTGCAGGAGCCATGTGGAGACCCTTACCATGCTGAGAAGCTTCCACTGCCAGTGCATCCAGAAGACTTTCCACTCACTAGCATGTGATCTTCCTGCATTTGCCATCAGTGTATGTGTTGTGTGAGACTGAAGAGAAATGTACAGATTGGTTGGACATGGGGGCTAATATGAGACTTATGAACCTGATCTGGATAGGGCTGAGATGTTTTCTCAGTATCCAATTGTTGTTGCATATCAAGCTATTTCATGCTTTTCCTAGTAAACCCAGACTAAGACATATGGTAAAATCAATAGAAAATTCACTGGTGGGCTGAGCCCCGGTGGCGTAGTGGTTGTGCGCGGGACTGCGGCCCACCGGGACCGAGGTTCAATTCCAGCAGTGGGGCTGGGCCTCCTACTCCCACCACCGGCGAGCAGTGATGCCCCCCCCCAAAAAAAAAGAAAAGGAAAAAAGAAAATTCACTGGCATCCAGTAGACATGAACTCCCGGCAAGCGCATGTGTAGAACTATGGTCTGTAGAGCTGCTATGACTGATTTTCTTGTAATACTATTAATAAGATATTTCATAGTACAATTTTATAAATTAGACATTTATTTGTTATGTTCCTAACACATGGATTATGTGCTCCTCAAAACAACTTGTCATTTAATTATCTCTACCTTACATACTTTTGGTGGTATTGAAAACAAAGTAAATGTATAATAAATATTTACCAAATAATGTACAAATGTTTATGACCAAAATGGCATTTGCTTTACTTCACTGATTCATAATATATAGCATAACATAATATAACAGAATTACACATTAAAATTTTTAATTGAATGCATATCAATGAAATAAGAATTAGTATTAGAAATTTTGTAAGTTATATTCTTTCAAATTCCTTTTCACATCCTGTCTATAGTTCTTTTAGCATAAGGATTCATACATTATAGCATAAAAGTAATTGTTGTGCTTATTACATTACTATTTTGTGGGTGTGTATTTCACAAAACTAATTAGGATATGTGCTTAGAAATTCTGTTTGTTTTGTTTATATCTAACATAGTCTGGTATATGAAATACTGCTTCAAATATAGATGAGGTCCAATAAATACATAAATGCTGGTAAATTGATACTTTGCAACCTTGATTTTCTAGGCTCTTTGAGAGCAAATAGTATATTTCAAAGTTCATGAAAAGAACTACATTCATCCCCTAAAGTTTCAATAGCAATGCAAAGCTATTTATTGATTTTTAAGAGGCAGAACATTTTCATTTAAAATTATTGTTACTATTTAAATTATGATGAATTTATACCCAAATGTATTTAAATAGAGAAGCTTTAAATAATTCTTGGAAAAACTGAACTCTTTCATAGCAGTCAACTAAAAACTATTTCATTAAACTGAAATCATATCATTATATTCAATTTGGACTTCTCTACTTCCAACTAGTGCAGAATTACGCAATTGCTTTTCATGCTTTAATAGTAATGTATTCATTTAAATCTCATATCTTGTTCTAAAATCTTCTAGGTATGTATTTGTAAATCTTATTATATAAATAGCTACCTGCTTCAAACAGAACTGTATTAGAAGCTCCAACTTATGCAACTTAGAGTGCCAAGAAAGTACATTGGTAATTTTTAAAGTACTTGCACAGCAACTCACTGTATCCTATTATTATGAGTCAGTTTATTGTCATCAGCAGTACCTAGAAAATATGCAGTCTTCTATTTGATCAATATTCATCAATAATTTCTTGTAAGAGTCTCTGATATGAGCAAAACAGAATATAAATAAGCCATTATCCATGTTTCTTGTTTTCTCATAACTTGTAGTTTGCAGTAATAAATATATAAATTTAAATAATTGCAATAAAAGATTATATAGATACTTGAGGGGTTAGGGGACCATGAATCACAAGGTCAACCGTTGAACCCAACTGCTCTTTTGAAGAAAATGAGGGTTTCGACTCCAAGAAAATGTACAGCTTCAGAAAGTCAAAGTGGTACTTCTACTCTGTCCGATAAGGTCACTGTGAGTTGGAATTAAATCAATAGCAATGGGCAATGGTGGTGGCAAAACACAAAGCCAGTATAGAAGTGGTTGTGCATGAGTGGTTCAGACAAGTTCTGTAAAGAATCGATAGCCCCCAAAGAAGGAGACACCACTCATTTGACACGGATTTGATTCTGACTTCTGATGACCCTACATGTGTCCGAGTAGAACTGGCCTCCCAGTCTTTTTCAAGTAGATCTCCAAGTCTCTCCCAAGGTGGACTTGAATGGACTCAAACGTCCAATGTTTGGTTAGCAGTCACGCATGTAGACCATTTGCACCACCAACTCACTGTCATCCAGCTGATTCCAAATCACAGTGATTCTATCGGACAGGGTATAGATGCCCCTGTGAGTGTCTGAGACTTTCCAAGAGTGCAACCACTGACCTTGTAGAGAGCAGCCGAAGTGCAATCACTACCACCAGGGCTTCCTCCCCAGTAACAACAACGGAAATAAGAGAAAGTTAATTTAAAAAGACATGTTCTTTTAGCAAAGGTTAGCATAATACATAAACTAGAGGCAGTTAACCAAGAGTATTAATATAAGCAAAGGTTTGAACAGATCAAAAACAATAAGACTGGATTGTGGACAGACTCATCTTGGAAGGACCACCAGATTTGTGTAGAAGAAAGCTATTAAGTAAAGTTAGGCATTACATTTGAATTAAAAAGAATAGGCCAAGGAAGTAAGACCTTAAATTAACATCAGTTGGATGATCTGAGAAACATTTGGGGGATTTTTTTCTCTCTCTGATGACCATAAGTAAAGTGGTTTGGAGAAGTGAGGGCTTAAAACCAGAAAGCCAATAAGAAGTCTTTGGTAGTGGGCTGGTTATGAATTAATAAGACCCTCGACCAGGGATGTTGACAGTGAGAATGGGAAAATGGTATTATATGTTTTCTCTCTCTTCTATAACTTTTTCTGGTAAAGTTTAGGAGAACAGACCTGAAACTTGAAATCCATGCTTGTTCTCATGAATCTAATTCTGCAAGTCTGAAAAAGTAAAGTGAGTTTCATAAATTTGATATGATCTCATTAACTTCATCAGTGAAGGTGTGAAAGGCTGCAGTCTTACTTTTCGCCGCCAAGTGGGTTGTCTGTAATAAAACACCTATCACTTCAGGGATTTTAAATTAGCAAGCCATCTGGCAGTAAAAAAAATTAAAGAGGACAGCATTACTCATGAGGAGGGCTTGGTTTGACTCAGAGGACAAAACAGCATTGAGGATGATGTGGTAATTTTTCTTAAAGTTAAAGTTTTAGCTCTTGTTTAAATAGCATGGCTTTATGGGTTCCATTGTAAAATATATTTCTGTGCTATAAATCAAAAAACATGCACATAAAAATAAGCAAACAACTATGAATTAGATGAAGACCACATTGAGGATGGTACAGTGCCAGATGAAACTAAAACAATCCACGCAAGTCCTATATGATGCAGTAGTGAGCATAGATGATGCAGTAGACCTGTTCCAGAGGGTCTTAGTGACTTGGAATAGAATGCCTCCTCTTTTTCCCTGAAGTTGTCAGTGGATTTGGACGCACGACTTTTATGATTAGCAGCCCAATGCTTACCACACTGCACTACCAGCGCACCACGTGAAAGTCTTTGCTAATGGTTCATTTTCTTCCTTTACCATGAGGCTCCTAGCAAAGCCTAATAACTGCACCATTTAAAATCACATGTCTAAAACATCCTCTTGGTATGGCTCTCCTACTGATCTAGGCCTATCACTCTTTTCCTCCTTTGTTTCAAACAAACAAAAAAGCAAAGCAAACAACACAACACTAGCAATCTATTGGCGGTGAGATAGAGTGATGCATTCACTCCTGGCTGATAAAGGAGCAATTCATTAACCCTTTCAGGAAAACAGTTTTACAGTACCCTTGGAAACAAAAAATGTTTCTAGCTTTTTACCTATTGATTTCTGTTTTCATTAAAAGATCATTTTATTGGGAACTCTTAGAGTTCTTATGGCTATTCATATATCAATTTTATCAAGCATATGTACACTTATACTGTCATCATCGGGGTTTTTTTTGGGGGGGGCATCACTGCCTTCTGGTGGTAGAAGTAGGACACCCAGCATTTGCTTCTGTGGAGCCACTGCTGGAATTGAACCTCCATCCCAGTGGGCCGCAGTCCTGCGCACAACCACTACGCCACCGAGGCTCAGCCCGCCATCATCATTTTCTAAACATTTACTTTCTCTTTTTTATTCCTTTTATTGGGGGTTCATACAACTCTTATCACAATTCATACATACATACATTGTATGTCAAGCACATTTGTACATCTGTTACCCTCATCATTCTAAAAACATTTGCTGTCTACTTATAAATAGCAATTTATGAATCTATAAATTACTATTGTTTTGTCATATCTTGCACTGTCTTCCTCCACCCACTTCCCTGTTGTCTGTCCTCCAAGGAGAAGGTTATATGTAGATCCTTGTAATAAGTTCCCCCTTTTTACTCCACTTTCCCTCTGCCTTCCGATATAGCTGTGCTCACCACTGGTCCTGAAGGGATCATCTGTTCTGGATTTCCTGTGTTTCCAGTTGCTATCTGTACCAGTGCACATCCTCTAGTCTACTCGGATTTGTAAGGTAGAATTGGAATCTTGATAGTGGGTGAGGGGAAGTGGAGAGCATTGAAGAGCTAGAGGAAAATTGTATACCTCATCGTTGCTGCACTGAACCCTGACTGACCGGTCTCCTCCCTACAACCCTTCTGTAAGGGAATGTTCTATTACTTACAAATGGGATTTTGGTCCCCAATATGTACTTCCCCTCATTTACAATGGTATAATTTTTGGTTCTTTGATGCCTGATACCAAATCCCTTCAACACCTAATGGTCATACAATCTGGTGTGTTTCTTCCATAAACATTTGCTTTCTATTGAGACTTTGGTATCATCTCTTTTCCTAGCCCCCCGCCTTCACAAAAGCTTACTAAATTTTAAACTATTGTTAGTTTCATATGTTACACTGACTGTTGTCTCCTTATCCCCACACTTTCTGCTGTTTGTCTCCTTGGGGTGGAGGGTGGAAGTCTGGTTGTGTGTCGATCAATATAATGGGTTCCCCCTTCCTCTCCTCCTCTCCCCACTTTTCCCCACCCTTCTGCTATTGCTACTCCCATTTCTGTTCCTCGATTCCTCACCTAATAATTTCATTTCATCCATTTAGTGCAACAATGAGAATAACTAATAAATAAAACTAAAACAACCCCAAATTTAAAAACAACCTGAGACTGTAAGAGTGGATCAATTAGCCCTGGTCTATTTGTAGGCTGAAACATTGTAGGCTGAAATAGTCTAGTTAGATTCATGACAGTGGAATAGTCCTTGCAGGATACGAATGATGAAGTACTGCTAGTGGAATGTTTGCCTGTCTAGACTCACCCAGAGGCACCTCAGAATGCAAGTTTGGTGATTTGTTTCTGAGAGGTTACAGCTTTGAAACCCTATGGAACAGTTTTACTCTGTATATATGAGGTGGCCATGAGTTGAACTTGACATTATGGCAACAAATAACAACAGAAAAATAAGACATTGAAAGATTGGAGAGATTCAATAGGAAATCAGTAAAAGAGTCCAACTGATTTGGACTTTACAAAAATACTGAAATTTAGACATTTCAGGGGCCGAGGAACAAGAGGGGCCTCCTATGTGACAACAACAGGAAATCCGCTTTTCAACTTCTTCATCTCCCCAGGTATGCTGTTTCACTGAGTCGAGTTGAGGCTGACTCAAAGCCGCCTTTTAAGACAGGGCAGAAGCCTGGCATGGCCCTGGTTAGTGCCCAAGACTATACCTTTACTGGAGTAGAAAGACCTTTTTCCTAAGAAGGGCCTGATGACTTCAGGCTGCTGAACTTGTAGTTAGTAGTCTAAATTGTGTCCAGGATGCCCCACCAGGACTCCCTGAGGGATACTATATGAGGAAGAAATATATAAACGCTTGAGTCATTAAGATTGTAAGATTCATTTTTTAATGTTTTGATCAATATGCAGTGTTGTAAATTGAACTCAAAAATAATGCTAAATTATGCTGTCTAAAATTTAGATTTTTTCATGTGGTACCTACATAAAATAAATGCAATCATAGATTTACATCAACAAAATTATAAAATATATATCACATAGTAACTTTAAACCTACAGCACACTATCTAATGCAAATGCATGTCAGATTTGGAAGAAGATATTGTACAAGGGATATCACTGACACTATATGATGGATATTTGCTGATAGGGGAGAATACCAGAAAGATGTCTAGTTGTGCTTTATTGACTGTATTTATTACTTCTAAAAAAATTAAAGAAAGCAATTTAAAGAATGGGTATTCTAGATGCGTTAGTCTGGGTAGACTATAGAAACAAATTCATAAACATGCATATGTATATAAGAAAAAGGTTTATATACAAGAGTAATTGAACATTGAGAAACCATCCCAACCCAGTCTAGTGCGAGCCCACAAGTCTGATATTAGCCCATATGTCTGATACAAGTCTATAAAGTCTTTTTCAGATTCATGAGACACATGCAATGACGTCAAATGCTGGGCAATCACATGCCAATGGGTAGAAAATCTTTGGATCCAGTGCCTTTGTAAGTAGCCCAGCATTGGCAGGTGTTTCTACATGGCTTCAGAGGTCTGGTTCCATCAGGATAGGTCAATGTGGCTTCTCCTCTGGGATGTCTCACAGGAGTGAGCCTTCTGTCTTGTGAGTAGAGTGTCTCCATGGGACTGAGGTGTGAATATCTCACCTCCAAGGAAAAAACACAGCCAAATTTTCCAGAATTCTCAGGAGAAGGCCAAGCCCATACAGGTGTCTCATTGGCTATCTCCAGATTGACAGGCTGGATTCTAGTCCTACAATCTTAACCCGCAAATTGACACCAGATGAAGCCACTGCCACACTAGAGCATCATGATGATCATGTGGAACCTACATAGACCAAGAGGCAGCAGTTCAAACAGAACACTACATGATTCAAAATACTTATTCAAGCTGTATATTAGCCAAATAATCCAAGAAGCTGGACTATATAAAAAAGAATGACTCATCAGATTTAGAGGAAACCTTATTAACACCCTGAGATGTGCAGTTGGCACAATTTGCTGCGTACAATTGAAGAGCACATGAGAAACTGATGGAAATCAATGAATTAAGCCTCAGAATCAGAAATTGTGCCACCAATCTAAGTATGCTATAATCTGGGGCAATGGCAACCCTTTCCATTTAATTAGATCAGCCCTATTTAAACTCCAACTGGTTTCCCAGTGTTCTCCCAGGGAATTTCTCTTTTGGAAGGCAGTTCTTTTCGGTACAAGAGCTTCTCTTGTTTTCTTCTATCATCCTCTGGTGGCTTCACAATCTTGGTGGCCTACCTGTATATTCTGGAGTCAGAGAGGAAGGAGATATAGCTGCCAGTAAGCATTGACCCTAACAACTGCGGCTTCTGTCATTACTAAAGCACTGTGCAGTTTACCTCAATAGTCAAGGCTTCTACTACTGCCTTGGGGTTTCATTTGGTGTGCCCAAAAGTTCAGTTGGAACATTTGGTGGTATAATTTGTGGATTTGAATTAAAGTTCCCTGGACAGATAGCAGCTTCTACTGAATCTATTAAACTTAAACCACCATGAACATGACTGTTTCCATGACTACCACCAGTAAAATGACCAGTGGCTATACCTTTATTGACCTTGATTGTGGCTCCAAGCAAGATTAAATCCTTGACAACTTAAATCTTTCTCCATTGACCATGATGTTACCTACTGGTGTAGTTGTGAGTATATTGATTTTCTTTTTTCTTTCTTTTTTTTTTTTTTGGAGGGGGGCATCAGTGCCCTCTGGTGGACATGGAAGCTACCCAGCACTGCTCCTGAGAGCCACCGCTGGATTTGAACCACCAAGCCCACAGGCTATAGTCCCATACTCAACCACTTACACCACCAGGACTCAGCCCTGATTTTCTTTACAATGAGTTGTAATTCATAATGAAGGCTGCAATCTTTGGTCTTCATCAACAAGTACTTGAACTCCTTCACACTTGCAGCAAGCACAGTTGTACCATATACATATCTTAGGTGGCTAATAAGTCTTTCCTTATCATAGTTCCACATTCTTTTGAATTTTTTTGCAGCAAGTAGATTGAGTAAGCATTGTGAGAAGATACAACCTTGATACACCATTCCTGATTTTAAACCATGCAGCATTTCTGTGCTCTGTTTGCACAACTGCCCTTTGATCCATGTATACGAGGGGTTATGCCCTCAATTTCAGAATTTTAAGGGACAGAATGGAGTGTATTTTTCCACTAGGTAAGCCGCACACACTTGCACTGAGTTAGTGCATGTAATGGTGTCACCTGGGAAGGTCCATTGGTCACAGTGAATTTTTTCATAAAAGCAGTTTAGCTCAAGTCTATTTTTTTAATAGTCAATTTAAGAGAACAGCGTGACTGAAAATGTGTTTCCTTCTCAGGAAAAATGGCCCAGAAACTGTTGTGAACACAACTTACAAGAATAGCACTATGAGAAAAACTCAAGTGTACATGTTGTTTTCTTGTTTCAAAATGGTGAAATGACAATTGATGCCAAATCTCATTATGAACATCCCTCAACTTCCTGAATGGATGAAAACGCACATTTCTAATACACTTGGAGTTCATTCCACCAGGTCAGACTGTTAACCAAGCTTTCCATTTAGAGGTTCTGAAAAAATTGCCAAAGAGTGGACGACAAAAAAAGGACTGATTTGTGGTAGATGAGGACTGGTTTTGCCACCAAGACAATGCAACTGCTCATGCAGCCATTCCAGTGTACCGGTTTGGGGCAAAAAACCGCATGTCTCTCTTGCCCCATGCACCTGACTTATTTGATTTCACTCCATGTGACTTCTTTTTGTTTCTGTGACTGAAGAGGGCCATGATAGGATGGTGATTTGGTGACATAGTGGACATAATGAAAACCAAAACAAATCAGGGAGTTTTTTTGGCTGTCAGTCACACGAAGAGTTTGGAAAATGTTACCAAGAATGGAATTGCAGATCTGGCAAATATTTTAAGTTTAACAGAGAGGACTTTAAAGGTGAAACTTGTTTTGTTGTTCTGTTTTGCAATAGGTTGTCTTGTAAAAAAAATTAAATACATAGCTTTGAAAAAAATTCATTTTTTTAGAGGATACCCCTTTGTAGGTCTCCCATGAGAACAATGTACTATTTTGGGATTTCTATTCTTCTCGTGGCTATTCATAATTTGTCATGTTTTGCAGAGCAAAAGATCCTGTCATAGTGGGTAAAAGACAGGTAGACATGTTTCTGATATCCTTTGCTTTCAGCCAAGATCCATCTAGTATCACATGTGCTATCCTTTATTCTATGTCTTCTTCTGAATCAGGGCTAAATATCTGGCAACTCATGATTAATATTGTTGAATGAGCCTCAGCAAAATTTCACTTGCATGTGATATTCATGATTTTGTTCTATAATTTGAGCCTTCTTTGGGGAAACCTTTCTTTGGAATGGGTATAAATATGTATGTCTTCCTGACAGTGGGCCAAATAGCTGACTTCTAAATTTCCTACCACAGATGAGTTTGTGATTCCAGTGTATCAATGTGTTGAATAATTTTATTGACAGTCATTGCTTCTGAAGTCTTGTTTTTGATTAATGCTTTCAGTGCAGCTTAAATTTCTTCTTTAAGCACTATTAGTTCTTACTACATTTTGAAATGGGGAAATGTTGACTAGTTTGTTTTGGCATAGTAACTGTATATATTTTTCCAACTTTTTTTTTTCTTCCTACATTACTCACTATTTTCCCCCATGCAATCTTTCAATATTGCTATTTGAAGCTTAAATTTTTTTATTGAGTTATTTCAGTTTAAGAAATGCTGAGCATGGATTTAATTTTTGACTTTTTAAATCTAGGTCTTCACACATTACATTATAATATTTTACTTTGTCTTCCCAAACTGCCCTTTGAAATTTTCTATTCAGCAGTTTGACTTCATCATTTTTTCCATATACCTTTACTACTCTACCATGAAGAGTGAGTTTCAGAGTCTGTTCTGATATACACTTTGACATTTCCTTTCTTACATCTAATTATAGTAACCTTTTCCTTTCTTCATATATGATGTTCTTGATGGTATTGCCCAGTTCTTAAAGTTGTATGTCATTGGTGTTTAATTTCAGATCACCAATGCCAACAATGTCACTCTGTATGGAGAAATGGGAAAAGGGATGATGGATCTGGGAAGTTCAGAGAAAGAATTTAATTTCAGTCTAATAAGCAGAAAAAATAGATTTGTTGATCCCACTAAAGGAAACGTCTGAAGGATGAGAGTGGCTTTGGCTTTTTGGAACAAGCAGATGACCAGTACTATGGAACTCTAGCAGATCTGCAAAATCTGAATTTTCATGTGGTTCTTTGCACAGTTGATCAAAATTCAGGTAGGAGTTTCTTGCTGCACCGAGTTATTGTTTTTAGTTTCTGTTAAGTCAGTTCTCACCCTTAGCAGCCCTATTCACAGCAGAAGAAAGCACTGCCTGGTCCTGGGTCATCCTCATGATTTTTATTATGCTTCAGTCCATTATTGTAGCCACTATGTCAATCCATCTCATTGAGGACCTTTCTCTTTTTTGTTATTCCCGGTATTTTACCAAACATAATATCTTTCTCAAGGACTGATCATTCCTGAAAATAAGTCTATGTAAGATAAAGCCTTGCCATCCTTGCTTCCCTGGTCTTACTTCTTCCAAAACAGTCCTGTCTGTCCTTTTAGCAGTCTATGATACTTTCAAAACTCTTTTCCAACCCATATTTCAAATGCATCAATTCTTTTTCGTTCATATGAGAACATTCACATACATATGAGGCGATTGAAAATACCATGGATTTGATCAGGCTCACCTTAGTGTTCAACTAATATTCTTGCTTCACAATGCTCTAAAGTGATCTTGTGCAACAGAATTATGTGATGCAACTGGCCTTTTGATCTCCTGACTGCTGCTTCCATGAGTATTGATTATGGGTCCAAGCAAGGCAAAATGCGTGACGACTTCAGCCTGTTCTCTATTTATCATGACCTGGTGGTCCATTTGGGAAGACCTTGTGTGTATTTTTTTACATTGATTTGTAATCCGCACTAAAGGCTGCCGTTCTTGATCATCATCTGCAAGTTCTTCAAGTCTTTCTCACTTTCAGCACCTGCATCTCACAAGTTGTTAACAAACCTTTCTCTAGTCCTGATTGCCTCATTCTTCTTCCTGTAAACCAGCATCTCTGATAATTTGCTATAAATATATATATATATGCACATATATATATCAAGTAGAAAGTGTGTTACCCATCAGGTTGCATTTGCTCCATAAAGGCACTGAAAAATAAAACCTCCTCACTTGAGTGTAGTTCTTGTATAAGAATAACCAGTTCTGTGACATAGCCTGCCTGATATTGCTTCAAGAGGTGATCATTGAAGTTATAGATGCCAAAATATGTTGAAGCAATCAAATGGTGCTGGAATATCAGGAAAAATAGCATCTGGAATCTTAACAGCTTATCTCAAAACAAGCAGTGATCTAGTTAAAGAATCAGCTAAGAATTAGCATACTAAAATGTTTGGTCCAAGGATTTTAAACAATAATATCCAAACTGGAGGAGGGAATGGTACCATTAGCTAAATTATAAACACTCAGTTTGTAGAATGTTATGGATGCGAGTGTAAACCCCAAATCCTCTTCTGAGTCCCTACATAAAGAGAATACCAGATCAATCCCGACCATCCATAGACGAGAACTATGAATAGCCCTAGTATCAGATAAGGAGTATCAGATAAGGAGCATTGTTATGTAGATCTTAATAATAATACTTAAACTGGGATATTGTGTCTGTTTTTAAATCTTTCTCTTAAATTTATTTTCAATAAATTTATTTAAAATTCATCATTTTAGAGGCTGAGCCCCAGTAGCATAGTGGTTGAGTGTGGGACTGAGGCCGACTGGCTTGGCAATTCAAATCCAGCAGCAGCAAGGCTGGGCCTCCCACTCCTACCAGAGGGCAGTGATGCCTAATAATTAAAAAAAAATTCATTATTTTAAAAGTTATATTCAAAATTTAGATTTTTACTTAGAATTCTACTCTATGTTCAGTTTATATTTAAATTCAATTGAAATAGTATTTAAGAATTTTAGATTTAATCAAGTTTAATATTATTTTATTAAAATTTTTAAAATTATATAAACTGCTAACTATTCTACTTTATGGAATATTTTTGAATTCTATTTCATAGGATATTTATTCTATTTTATACCCATCTTAGTTTTAGTCTATCTCTAATGTTTTTTCTCTGATTTATGTGGTTATCCTTAGGTGGGACTTTTTTTTTTGGGGGGGGGGGTCATCACTGCTCTCCAGAGGTGGGAGTAGGAGGCCCAGCTCCACTGCTGGAATTGAACCTCTGTCCCAGTGGGCCGCAGTCCCGGGAACAACCACTTACCACCGGGGCTCAGCCCTGGTGGGACTTTTTTTTTTCTCCTTGTGTTGTGTGATTTCTGTATAGGTAAGCCAGGGTGAGTGGATTAATGAAGACCATTACTGGATTGATTGCTTGTGGGCATGGAAGGGGAGTGTGGGAGAAATGAGAAATCCATCTCACCGCAAAAAGAAAATAAGATTCAGAAGTTGACTGTTGTGATATTTCCACAAGGTCTCTTGATATGACGGAACTATTAGATTTTAAGGTATTTTAATTATAGATGAATAAAGTTATTTTTTAAATCCTCACAACTGGAACAATATGCAATTATAATAAATGGAGAAAAACATTGAAGTTGAAAAGGATTTCACTTTACTGAATCCACTTTCAATGCTCATGAAAATAACTGTTGAGCAATCAAATCCTTTACTGCATTGGACAAATCGGCTACAAACTATCTTTTATGAGTGTAAAAAAGGCAATATATCACTTTAAAAGCTAAAGTATGCTTGATCCAATTCATGTGCAATTAGAAACAGATAATGAATAAGCTAACTGAAAAAGAAGTGATATCTTTGAATTATGGTTTTGGCAAAGAAGATTAACTATCGCATCAATTGTATAAGCATGAACAAATATATCACCTAATTCCACATGGAAGGATCACATCGGTCTGTGTGATCCAAAGACTGTAAATAGCAAAATCCATGATGATATGAGGGAATTATAGTAGAGTTTTTAAATTTTGAGCTCTCAGCTTCCAGAGGACTATGGATAAGGAAAGCCCAATATCTATAAGCAGAATTCACACATGGATTAAGCCTCTATTAAAGTCCCTCTGGAAATTGACCCAGGATGTGAAGTTTTGCCAAAGTAAGAAATCTGACAATCCCAGGGATGGGTAATCTCCCTTGGGGTTTTGCCTGAATATGTCCTTGTTAACTAAGGGTCACATAATCATGAATCATTCAGGATATATATATATCCTCAGTCAAGGACACACTCTGATAATCCTACCTGCAACTATGATGATTCAAGCACCCACGAACCATGCATTTGTGACAGTTTTCCTTGACCTCTCACGTCCTTTTAAAAGTTTAGGATATAAGCAAACCCTTGGATATCGTTATGACCTCATGCTAAGGGACTCCCTTGTCCAGATAAAATGTCTTTCTGTTTTTCTTGTCCTTGTTCTGTTTAAGAATTGAATGAATGTTCTCTAAAAAGCAAATAGAAAGAAAAGAATGGACAAATCTGTATCGGACGAAGTAGTCAGAACGTTCATTTAAGTAAGGATGGCAAGAGACCCTGGAGAAGGACATCACGCTTGCTACCGTTTCAGAGAGTCGGTGGAGAGAGGAGGACCTTCAATGAGAAGGATTGACACCATCGCTGCAACAGCAGGCTCAAGCATAGCAAAGGTTATGAGAAGGGCACAGGACTAAGCACTGTTCTGCCTGTTAGGTATAGGGTCGCTGCAATTGAGAACTGATTGGAAGGCACCCTGCAACAAGAACAAGTACAATGAGAATGCTTAGAATTAGACCTGCAGTTAATATCCCTGTGCACCTTTAATAGTATCCAGATTTTCTATGGTGAAGGCATATTAATTTATAAATATGGGAAAAATCACTGTGTTGTATTTTGAGAGAAACATTGAGGAGATAAGCAACTTGTAGCTGTTCAGCCCAATCCATTCTAATTTGTTACATGAAACACAGCAATGTAGGGCATCTAATAATATGCATCTTAACACAAATGACAGATGGGCTCTTTTCCCAGAACTAAAATACTTCCTGACTTTCCAATTTCCATGCAATACAAAACTCTTTTATGGCTGATGAATAATTTTGCTTTCTACTTTGTCCTATTTAGCTTCATAGATACCTGAGTTGGTAGCTATATGGGATATATTATGTTTCCACATCCTTGTTTTCCAAAAATACATCGTAAGTATCTTGCTGTGTTGCCCAATAACAGAACCTGAAAGGCAACTTTAGCTGCAACTATTCCATTTGGGAGTTGATTATGGAAAGCTGAAATGAACAGCATAAATAAGACAGGAGGCAGGAAATGAAAATGAAAGCTGTGGTATTGAAAGCTGTGTCCTCTGCTTTACGGACAATGAGTTCCCAAATGATGTCCACACAAAGATGACTGGAGTCAATCCTAATGAAACACATCCTAAACCCTCTATTATCACCATTCCTACACTAGAGGAATGGGCTAGAGGATGCCCACCTGGACTGAGGGGGCTTCTGCAATGTCAGTCAAACAAATTATGACAGAAATGCAATGGGAAGGTTGGCTCATACTCAGAGAAGCTTGCTTTTACCATGTTCATGATAAGATTATCTAAAATTAGGTGTGAGATAAGAGCGTGTGATGCAGGCCAGTAAAAAGCATCTGCTCTACCGATTACAAATCCAATACACGCAATTTTTTTTCCTCAGTCAGAAAACCACCTACTGGTCCTTTCACTCAGGTTTCTAATATGTAAATTCGATCTTGTCACACAAATGCTCAATGGTTGAATTCTCTGATTGTCCTTCCCAGCCCTGCCCTATATAATTTCTCATACTAAAAACCAGTTGCAATTTTATAACCTAGTCTCTCAATGACCTTAGTTATTCCTTGCCCTCCTGATCAAGTTCAGTTTATTTCCTGAGATTGAAGTTTCCTTTTATTCATGCTAATGCAGTAAAACTTGCAATATATATTAACCTTCAGACCACAATCTGTTTGCCATACTTAAGTCTGGTCCTCCATTTCCAGTTTGTTGTTACCTTGTTCTCATGGGTGTCTCTTTTGCAGTTCTTGGTACTGAATTCTATTTCTTTTCCTGCATGAACCTAATTTCCTCAAGTCACACATGATCAACCATCTAAGAAATGCACAGACCTCCTTTGGATCAAAATTAAGATACTCTTTGTCAGAGTATGTCAATAACTCTTCAAGATGGTAGCCAACCACAATTTCTTAATGAGATACAGTAAATGAGAGTTAATTGGATAAGCTACAAAACTAACTGTTGCAGCATTTTCTGGGCTTGTAAGTAATGCCTATTATCTCCGTCCTCTGTTACTCATTTAGACCACCCTTCCCTATGTCAGGTATATTAACTGGTCTACTTACTTTTCTGATCACATGTCGAAGATCCTTTACACTGAAGATTTCCTTTTCCTTAGTATGACTTGGTAATAGCAATTGCTATTTTCATCATGGAAGAAAGAGAAATTCTTAAGTTTTAGGTAGCATAATTCAGATTTTCATTCTAAGAGATTTGAACATGATTTTATTCCACTCACTCTTATCAAGCCAAGAGACTCCAAGGGAATTTATAAAATCTCAAAGTCCTAGTCACACTCCATACGTCTCTTTGATTACTCAGCAGTGAGTCTAGCTCATCATGATAATGAAGGCTTACCAGCCCTCCCCACCACCAGCAGTCATACTTTTCTTTGCTTGTCTTTTTGTGTGTGATGCTCAGAATAACCAGGAAATTGCCATAATTTCAATATTATAAAAAATGTTGCTGTTTAATGGTGAAGATGTCCCTGGGAAATCAAGGTCTATAATTCAGTAGAGGTATGGGAAACTTACCTTCTGGATATGGATCACTGGAAGTGATAACAAGAGAGGCTACTTGTGGGTTCACACTTGATTCACAGACTATGCATTTCAGCTACACTATAGCTATAGTGAAACACTGCAATATTACTTCCATGCTTTAGGATCCTAGTCCCATTTCATACACAATCTGGTACCTTAGGTGAGTTTGTAAGGATCTCTACCACATTCGATAAGGCTGGCCATACCAGGCGGTGCAGTGGGTTGCAGGACTCGCAGATTCCATGCTTATGCAACCATTATTGCACATCCTTGTCACAACATGGGCCATCTGCTGTCAAAATTCCTAGATGTGGAGTCCTGAATCCTTCCTTGAAGGAAGAATAGAGTAACGCACGTGCTGGCCTCCAACTCTCTGGATATTATATGAACGACTTTCCAGATTTCTTCCAACTTATATTTCCATATTGAATTGCTCCTACTCTGGTATTTTCCCAAGAAAACACAATGCCTTCTGTTACAGTATACCTTCATGTCTTAAATCTACCGAGCCTCTTTGCTTATACTGTCTATTCTAACTGGAATGATCTTGACTGAATTCCACATGGTGAAATAAAATATATCTTTCAAGGTCTGGTGGAATACTATCTAATCTACCAAGATTTTGCTATTTCTCCTTCCACGTATTTCTTTATTATACTATGCATCTTCCCACACCATGAAGTTGCAATTTTTCTCTCTCTCTGAAAATCCATAATCTCTCATTTTTATCTCTTCACTGCCATCTCCAGTCACTGTTATTTAGAACCACAATCAAAATTGTGCCCATTATGTTGCTGTCTTTAAGAATTATGGGATTTAAAGAAATACTTTGCTAATGCTGCTTTTTTTCTTCCTGGTTTCGAATTATAAATACCCGGAGAAAAACAGATCCATCTTCTCAATTGTTTAGCTTTTGCCCTCTTTTGTCCATTCCCTCTTCATCTGTAAGCTGAGAGCTTTAGGCCAGTATCAAGAACACATACATTCGCCTTTATTTCTTGTCCAACTTTTATATGTATATGAGGCAATTGACAATACTAGGACCTGGCTCTTGTGCACCTTTGTCTCATAATATCTAGCGACACACAAACCATTGCTGTTGGACAGATTAACAGACAAGTCGTTGAATATAAGGGTTTCACGGGCACTTTCTGTTTGCAAGCCCTGAAAGTGAGGTTATGAGGTGGACTGCTAAACATAAGGTCAGCTGTTAGAACCTGGCAGTTGCTTCCTGGGAAACAGCTAAGACTGTTCGTGTAAGAATTCAGAAACCAGCAGGGCAGTGCTGCTGCACCATAGAGAGGAAGCAGTGAATTAGTATGGTTGGACAATGGTGACCCCAAGGTCAGCAGAAACACTGCTTCCCCTTTGGTGCCACATCAGCCTGCCATATAGTCCAGTGACTTTCAGGTTATGATGCTTCGCCTTGTACCTCTGGTAGTTCTATGGAATAAAGCACCAACTTGCTGCTTATCCCATGGATTCTATACTACAAGGCCCAGTGCTGCTGTGGGAGGACCAAGTGAAGAGCCATCCTATGGCCCTTTTCTCTTTTTTGTGGGGGAGGAGGCTTATATTTTTAAAAAGAAATCATTTTATTGGGGGCTGAGACGACTCAACACAAACCACACATACATCTATTGTAGGCAATACATTTTGTACATTTGTTGCCATCATCCTTCTCAAAACATTTACTTAAGCCCTTGGTATTGGCTCCTCCTTTTTCCACTCCCTCTCAACTGCCCTCTCCCTTATGAACCCTTGATAATTTACAAATTATTATCTTTTTGTCACAGCAAACGCTGTCAATGTCTCCCTTTGCCCACTTCCCTGTTGTCCATAACCCAAAGAAGAAGTTATATGTAGATCCTTATAATCAGTTTCCACTTTATACTCCACCTTCCCTCTATCCTCCTGGTATCACCACTCTTCCCACTGGTCCTAAAGGGGTCATCTGTCCTGGATCCCCCATGTTTCCAGTTCCTATTTGTACCAGTGTACATCCATCCTATGGTTCTTTTCTTTTTTTTTCCCCTATGGTTCCTTTCAATGTAAGTTTTCCTTTCTTTCAGTCTGTATTATTGTTGGATGTTTCTGGTTTGCTTAGCTTGTGTCTTTTTCTTTATGAAGTTCAGAAAAAAAAATCCATTAAGACAGTAAACAGATTAATAATTCTTTAGGTTTATAGCAGAGGAAGTTAGATGGAAACAAGGAGCAAGTAATGAACACATTAGGGAGGAAAAGATTCTAGAATTGAAAGTGATGATGATTCGGCAATATGTGAGCTATAGGTCAATAGAATGGTTAAACATAACTAAAGCATGCCACACCTGGACAATCACAAACCCAACATAGGTCGATGGAAACTCATCACCCTCTCTCTAGTGTACATTCTACCTTCACTTCTTTCAAAGCAGAATGTTTCATTTATCTCTTTCACTCCATAATGCTTTTTGGTACTCTTCACCGAGCCATAATTCAAATGCATCCATTCCTTTTCAGTTTTCTTTATAATTTCATAATCATAAGAGATAATTGGAAAATATTGTGATCTATCTCTGGCATTCCTTAGTCTCATAAAATCACAGCATCATGGAAGCCACCACCTTACAACAAATTGAGAGACAATAGCCTGAGAGCCACGTTCAAAGACAATGTCCAAAGGCAATTGGAAACACTAGGACCTGGCTCTTGTACAACTTAGTCTCATAGCATGTAGCAATAGACAAACCATTGCTTTGGACACACTAATAGACAAGTAGTTGAAGATAAGTTTAAAGGTAAGGGTCTATCATTCATTTTCAATTTGCAAGCTCTGGAAGCTGGGTTAGAATTAGAATGCTAATCACAATGTCAGAGATGTGAACCTAGCAGTTACTCCCATAAAACAGCTATAACTGCCTGCTCCCTTATTAGATTTATAA